>CM053032.1:119630989-119633489 GCA_028564925.1 Lithobates sylvaticus | reverse complement strand
GTTACTTTTGTATTTATTTTATATTTTTATTGCAGGAGATTACGTAAAACCGCCTATCGCGCTTTTATAGCGTGGATTTATGGTGTTTTAGGGAAGGGGAACCGAAGGGTCATCCCGTCATGTGCCGTTAATAGTGTTCGGCAAAAATTTCCTGATCCTAATGGGGCATATGTAGGTTTTCTGTACTCAGACGATTATGATGCCTCAGAAATGGCGTTCCATTAAATGTGTTTGTTTTCTTTTTATTTGTATATCTAGTTTTAATATATGTTTATTATTGATTATTTCCTTATCGTATGTAATTTTAAATAAAAAATTTTAAAAATCAATAAAGTGGTGTTAATCTAAAATTGTGTTTGTTTTTTTTTTATACCTGATTAATATTATAAATTAAAAATGTTTTTGATACGAGTCTGCATAACACAAAAAATAATATAACTAAATTTAAATCAAACAATATTTAATTATAACTTTTTTTTTCACATAGAAACAGTATATAACAATCACAGCAACAAAGGTTATATTTTATTTCAATAACTTAAATTAATTAAAATTATTTCTCATAAAAATTGAAAACTACCAACATTTTGAAAGGCTCACGTTTCAACAATAGGAAACCGTGTCATATGTTCTCTCACAGCCGCACTAGTTTCTGGCCTTTCGACTGGTGCAATATTTTTTGGCATGTGTGGGTTCTTTGGTCTCCATGAACTACTTAGGGTGCCCTCCACTAGGCAAACCATGTTGGAAATCATGACTTTGCTGTGGTCATTGTCCTTTTTCTCGAAAACATTGCGCACTATCCACTTTTTTCTTCCGCGTGGATACTCCAAATGTTTTCTTTCCACAAAAATTTCGGCACCATTTTCATCCAATTTTTTTGTCAAAGCAGGTTTACGTACCACGTTATGATTGTGGCTTAATGCCGCCAATTTTGTTCGGGCGTCCATGCCATCAAAACGATAATGTATTCGTTTTGGACGATATTTTAGAACCATACTGTGGTACGTTTCTATAACACCGGTTTGACAAAAAAAAACAAGATGCTTCATGTCCTTTTCTAATTTAGGATCCAAAATAATGGCGGATAATACATGAAACGCAGGTGTCGATCGGACTATCCAGGGAACCGTTGGAGCATCAACCTCACCGTGCAAACATTTGTGTTGTATATCGTCAACTGTCCATACATGCTCATTCACTACATGATGTAGTAAAGATTGCCACAGTTCTTTAAACACTTCCTCGTTTCCTTGGCAAGCTCTACTACAAAAGTAGAAATGGTTTGTTATGGCTCGAATCCACGGCATAATGGCACTATAGATTTTCTTCTTCGAAATTTGAACCAATTTTCTTTTTAAATTTTTCACATAGTGCCAGATGTCAAATTGGTGATTTATTTTTTCATATTTTGCAGAGGTTAATAATTTACGTATGCCAGTGTGTCTATCGGTTCCAACAAATCCAATATCCAATTGTTTTTCAATTAGTCTGTCTAAACATTTTGTAAAACCAAATTTTTCCATTGCAACTGATGAGGTTGTTTGCGACACCTGCACCAACTCAAAATCCACAATTTTTTTGGAGAAAAGATCCATGAAGGTGTAAGTGGAGAATTTGGCAGAAAAGCCGGGACTATCACATTGGCCATCTCCTATAAGAAATAATGATTTTCCTGATAATTCTTTAAACAACTTGTCCTGGCTTTCCTGCCAACTGTAATCAATCGATGGAAAAATGTATCGATTTTGGGCTAGATTGTATGAAGTTGATCCAAAAATCGCAATGCCACAAAGATCGAACATTTCTGCAACTTTTGAATAGCTACCTCCACTTACACAAATGGCGCCTGCCAGCAATATATTACCTGCAGGGTAATGTTTGATTTTCGGCTGGCTTTCCCACAGCTTCATACGGTGTGCGGCAGAGCATGTTGAATGCACGCACACCATGGTTCCGATTATTTGTTTTTCTATTTTTTTAATTTTTGAAAGACAGTCTGGATCAGGACAAAGCATCTGGTAAAGCAATTTATCCAGACTGCTTTCGAATACAATGAATTTATTCTCTTTCTGAAGAATCTCTGCATATGGCAGTGTTTCTTCAGGGTCTATTTCCTCTACACTTTCACAAATGCTGATGTCGTCTTTTTGTGGAGTTTCACAATCCGACACACGAAACAGAGGATCCTCATAATATGCCAATTTTCGTTTAGGTCGGATTTCTGGGCTCTCATCAGACGGCAAAGGTGAATTTAACATGGATCTTCTTGCCACATTTGGCGTTAAAACCAATGATGGTGTTGGCACCGGAGGTGGTGACATCAAAGTAGGCCCTGAACTGCAGTAGGGGTGATCCAAGCTAGTTGTCCTGGAACTAGCTAGTTTATAGTAGTTTGGCTCAGACTCTTGGGGAGTGACCTCTACACTGGCTGTTTGGGTCTCTGCGTCGCGGAAAATGACTTTAGAACATTGGCATGTACATTTAGTAGTGACAATGG
>CM053032.1:119413489-119620989 GCA_028564925.1 Lithobates sylvaticus | reverse complement strand
AGGTCTTCCTTCCACGCTTCCTTGCACGCTGTGGCTGTCGTGCTGGTGGGGTGGCAGAAGGAGGAGGAGGAGGAGGCGGAGCATGGTAGCTATGGCAAACATGTGTGACTGGGGTCATCTCCCCAGCCCTACCCTTATTTAGGACATGGAGGATGAGCCCCTCACACATGTTGCGTTGCCTCACCTCCATACCCATCATTTTTGTGACAACCACCGAGCCAAAGGTCTCCTCGTCGGCGGGTGTGGCATGTAGGGAGTCTGAAGCCTCTCTGATCATGCGGAGCGCTGACTGTGCCGCATAACCCCCCCTTCTCGCCCTTTTGTACGGAAGGCGGAGGGGAGGGGTTTGGGTGTCAGTCAGGCTCCGCGGCCTAGCCCCCTCTTGGCTGCCACTACCCAGCTGGTGGCTGCCACTAACCCCTGCCTCCTCCTGACTGCCACCTTCCACAGCCACCTCCTGGCTGAGGTCTTCCTGTGTATGAAAAAGGGACATAGTTTCAGTTATTTGTTCATCAAACACACACAATTCTCATCTAGTGACTGTTGCAAAATGTTTACAAATAGAAAACCATACAATTCTCAGCCCAGCAGTTTAGATTCTGGCCCCAAATGTCTCCAACACTACTGTCAGTTGATATGTCAAACACGTTAGGAACTAAGCAATTGGGGATCCTGAATTAAGCGAACATCATTCATTATTCCCATAAATGGTAACAAAACTACTATACCTGGAACAAGCTGGGCTCCTCCACCTCTTCCATACTGGAAGGCCCAGGTTGCTCCTCGGAAGCCTCATCAGGGGTGGCCTGCGCGCAAGGAAGCGTGGAAGGAGGAGTCGAGGTTGGCTCCGTGACATCAGTCTGGTCTTTCAGAAAATGGAGACTCTGATAGTACCAGAGCTTGGGCACATAGACCTCATCTGCTGAAGTTGCAGTTTCCTCAGACTTCACGACCTTCTTGCGCTCCCTGATATACGCACTCCTCAGGCTGCCAATTTTCTTTCTTATATCATCAACAGTTGCCGTGGGGAACCTTGGCTTGACAAATTCCACAAGTTCCTCCAGGGCTGCGTGCCTCTTTGGTTTGTTGGTGTAATGTGGGTGTTTACCCTGCCATAAAAGGGGAATTTCCCTGAATTTCGCAATGAAGAGGGGGAGAAAACTCACGTCGTTGAATCCCTGCATAATCTCTGCAAGACACAACACCACACAAAACCCTCTCAATTATGTCAGTCTAAACTCTCCTAATCTTCTCCATAAAGAAGCCTCAAGTTCAAATCAGTCTAGGCTAGTTATGTACCAACGTCAAATTGTACCTTCGTTTGTAGCGATCGTCTCGTGTGAGTTTTCTCTCCCCTCGTCTCCCAGATCGTGGCTACGACACAGGCGTGTGACGTTTTATATACAGTGCGCATGCGTCAAACTCCGCCCGCCCCTGACGATCGTTCTCGTCTATTCCCCACCCCTTCTCTTTACGGCGCAGTGGGGAGAGCACATGGCGGGGACACAGCAGGTGCGCCACAAATATCCCACCAACGAGGAGGAGGACGAGGAAAGTCCGGAGGCAGAAACGTCCCGATCCCGGAGCCTGAAATTCAAGGCCTCCAATATGTCATTTGGAGAAATGTTGGAGATGGTGGACATATTAAAGAGGAGCGACTATGATGGGAAGTATGGGCCTTACCTCAACCCCAATGTCCGCAAGGCCAAGATCATGTCTAAAGTTGTGAGAAGGCTGTACAATCAGTTTGGGGTACAACGATCCAAGGAGCAACTGAGGAAACGCTGGTCAGACCTGAAACTGAGGGAGGCCGATCAGTACAGAAAGATCAAGCGAATTCTTCTAAAAAGTAAGTAGTTGTGTTTTGTGTTTGATTTCTTGCTTGCATACTGCTCCATTGTGGTTTGATTTTTACAAAGTTGTACATTCCAAAATGGCCACTTTCAGGTTCGTCTGTGCATTCGATCGTACTCAGCCTCGATCTTTCTGCCACTGTCATGGTCGTGTGTGTGTCCATTCGATCGTACGCAACCTCGATCGTTCGGCCACTTATAATACGATGTTTGGTGTTTTTTTGGGGGAAAGGAAGTTTGTTCTCACTAGAAATGTCATCAAGAATGTAAAGCCAATTTATTCAATGTAAAGGAGAGGTCACCCAGTAGCTGTTTACCCATCTGGACTCTAGAGCACTAGTGCTGGGACACCCAAACCCCCTTTTTATTAGGCTTTTCCACACATGTGCTCCAGTGGATACTAGAGGGGGGTCTCCATCACACAAACTTCTACCAAAAAGCTAGTCAGTTTAGCACCTTTACAAAGTGACTACATTCATGTAGTTGACATTTGTAACTGGCCAAACTAAAATAGTGTCCGTCACTTTCAAGCAATGTTTGTCATTTCCTATTTCTGCCCTCAATAGATTGTGTTGCTAAATCTTCCTTTTGTACATTCTCATAGGGGAGCGAAAACTTGGGCCGTCTGAGGAAACCCCCAAACCAACACCTCCCAAAAAAGGGGAAAGAGCAGAAGCAGAGGAGGAGGAGGAGGAAGGAGAGATCATCGAACTTGGAGAAATTGTCACCACAACAGGTGAGTGTTGGAGAACACAGCTACTGGTAAGCTAATCCATGTATGGCTGCCTCATTTCCAACACCCCATTTTTGTTTGTTTGTGGTTTTTAGGTGACGTGGATGTTGTGGAAGAAAAAATCGCACTTTACCACAGAGAGTGCCCACGTACTCATCGGAGAGATAATGGTCTGCAATAGAGATCTAGATTACATAAAGCAAAACATCAATGATGTTCAACAAAAATTGAAGAACATCATTGATGTTTTAGGAAAAATATGAAAACGCACCAAGTAATTAACACACATTTGTGCCAGCTTCTGAACACATTTGCAACTTAAAAACTGTGTGAAATTTGGAACATGCACACATTGTGTCCACATGTGCTAGCTCCCATCATGGTGGATGAATGGCAACGTTTTTTTGGGGGTGCAAACACTTTACGAACTACGAAAGTGGTTGTGGTGAAGGGGTTGCACCCCCAAAAAACGTCCATTCATCCCCATGATGGAAAATGACACTTTTGAAGCTTCTAGGCATGTGTTTTACCATCTAATGACCATTTTCAGACCCAAATTGTGTGCATGTTCTAAATTTCCACTTTCCGGGGGTGACCCCCCCATGTGATGAAGGCAAGATCAAACACACTTTGAACATATAGTCATGTCTGATCTTGTCTTCACTTTACAAAGTTGAACTTTCCTAGTTCATAGGTTCTGTTTTGCTCCATGCCTGGTTTTACCAATTGCGGAATGTTTGTAAACAATGTTGTAAATAACCAAGATGTTGTCAGTTTTGGCGGGAAGATTGTAAACGCACTTGTGAAGGTTTTCCTAGTAAACTTTTTTATTTTTCTAAATGTGTGGCTTCCTTATTTAAAAAACACAATGCATTATGTATGTAAAATGTAAAGGATATGGGGGGCAATGGGTGTTATTTACTAAAGGCAAATCCACTTTGCACTGTAATTGTCTTGCCCAGGGAACTTTTTCAATGCACTTGTAGAGCATAGCGGATTTGACTTATGTAAATGACACCCACAGTGCTTTGTACGAAAACACGGAGCACAGCATTTTTCAGAATACACACATGTCAGACCTGGTGATGAAAAGGAGTATTTTGGCTGTCAGTTATGCAGGACAAACCTTCTCTAGACCAAAGATTAGGTAGCAAACACACAACATGAGAAGAATCTTTTTGGGAAGAAGAGACTGTTACCTCCTTTTGCCCAGAAAGTGCATTCCCACTGTCGAAGGCAAAGGGAAAAAATGTCAAGGTAAAATAAGCTAAAAACAAGACTGAAATGACAAGAAATCATAGGTTGGTTAAAATATCAGATTTATTAAAAAATGCCTCTCACACATCGTCAGGCAGAGCAATGGCCCCCCTACCACAAAGTACTCCATATATTGGTCGCGGACCACGCGGGCATTTAGAGGGGGCAAGCCTGGACGTGCCACTCGAAGGGCTGTGAGGTCCGCATTTGGAGGGCCCTCCACATCTGGGCCAACGGGCACCACATAGTTCCTGTTATGTCTTTTGAGGAAGTTGTGCAATATGCAACAGGCAAGAACTATGTGGTTCAGTTTGTATTCCGCCAAGTTAAATGCCGTCAGGAACAGGCGGAAGCGGCTGGCCAGGATGCCAAAAGTGTTCTCCACCACTCTTCTGGCTCTGGACAGCCTGTAGTTGAAGACCCTCTGGTCCGGGGTGAGGGTCCTCATCGGGAACGGCCTCATCACATGGGGAGTCAACGCAAACGCTTCATCTGCGACAAAGACGAAGGGGAGTCCTTCGGCATTCTCCTCTGGAGGTGGCAAGCACAGACTGCCACTTTGGAGACGCCAGTAGAACTCCGTGTGCGTAATGGCACCACCATCCGATATCCGGCCGTTCATCCCCACGTCCACATACATAAACTCGTATGTTGCCGACACCACCGCCAACATCACTACACTATTAAACCCTTTATAATTATAATAGTAGGACCCCGAGTTGGGCGGTGGGACGATGCGGACGTGTTTCCCATCAATTGCCCCTCCGCAGTTAGGAAAGTCCCAACGGCTGGCAAAGTGGGAGGCCACAGTCTGCCATTCCTGTGGCGTGGAAGGGAACTGTGGAGTGAAACAAGAAAAAAAAATTAGTCACTTTGCACCTAAACATTGCAAGCAGATTAGACAATCAACATCTTGGAACAAGAGCATTGTATAAAATTGGAGGCTGGAAAGTATTTGCACAGAAAAGTAGAGGCTCCCTTCACAGATGACTCACCCCCCATCAATCCCCACACTTCTGATGGGCCATTGGCAATAACTAGGGTTTTGGGGGGGGGGGGGGACAGGTAACCCTCTGCACTTCATTGATTGGCAAATGGCTCAATAATGTGTGCTAGTTTGGCCAGACCCTCTGTACTTAACACTATTGGCAGCCCCCAGGAAAGATAAAATAACATTTCAACCCCCCCCACCCCAAAAAAAGGCAGGCACATTGTGACATTCTGAAATTACCAAGAAAGCTAATAGGAGGGAAAGAAGACAAAAAATTAGGAAATGGAATGCATGGAGGCAGCCCCTTGCACTACATGCTTTGCTGAATTCATCCCTAAAGATGCCCACTATAAAGAGGTAGGTATATAGTGTGTATGGACCTTGGGAAAGCCAGCAGATAAAGGATTGGTACCATCTGACAGAGCAGTTGGGGGAGGGGGTTCCTAATGAGTTTAATACCACCACCCCCCCCCCCCCCCAACAAAAAAAAAAAATTTCTAAAGGGGCTCTACATGAAGTAAACCACACAGCAAACATTTGTGCATATTTTAGGGGGTGTTTGGGGACAAACAATACTATGCAGCAGACAAAAGACATTGATTAAGTGACTAGGCCATAGGTGTCTATTGGGGCAGAAGAGCATGCTGGTGAGGTAAGTGAAGGGAAAAATGCATGAAGGAGAAAAGGGGCACAGCATATTAGAACATATTGCAATCATGGTAATTAGGGAAGGAGGTCAAAAATACAAGACATTAGCAAACAGAGCATACATAGATGGGAATAGTCAAGTAGAAATGTTACCTTAATATAGTCCTCCTGCAGGACCTGAATGATGGCAGAACAGGTCTCTGGAATAATGAGTCCCAGGGCCTGGGGAGAGATACCTGAAGAGAACTTCAAATCCTGAAGACTTCTCCCTGTCGCCAAGTACCTCAACGTGGCAACAAGCCTCTGCTCCGGAGTAATGGCTTGTCTCATGCAGGTATCCTGCCGGCTGATAAAGGGGGTCAGCAAAGCCAAAAGACGGTGAAAATCGGGGTCCGTCATCCTGAGAAAGTTCCTGAAATCATCAGGATTATTCTCCCGGATCTCACGAAGCAAAGGCATGTGCGAGAACTGGTCACGCTGAAGCAACCAATTCTTGGTCCACATACTCCTCGTCACTCTGTTCATGGACGGGTCTTGGGTCAAAGCTAAAAGCCCGACACCAATTCCGCGTACAGCACGAACTCGGCGACGAGTACGCACGGGAAACATCGCTCAGAAGGTCACAAAAGGTCGGCTGGTCAGAACGGACAAACAGAAAGCACCGATAAACAGCAAGGCCTGAAAGAACGAACTGAATACCAGCAACGAGCAGACAATAAGCAGTGCAAATCAAAGCGTCCTATATCAAGATATAGGCCGCAATGACCAACAAATGCGAACTGACTACACGCACTAATAAACAGATACGCACGACAAGCACAAACTGAAGAGCAGTAACGATCTGAGTCAGAAAACTGAGAAGCGCGAATCTTAAGTCACCAAACTTCCACTAACTCTCGATAAACACGGGATCAGCAGAAGGAGCCCAACGGGTGCCTGACGTGGTGCTGAACTTCCCTTTTGTAATCTCGTGGACGACGACTTACGTCACGACGTTCTTCCGGACCGGATATTCCGACAACGTAGTCCGACCGTGTGTACGCAACACCAACATCGGACAAAGTACGTCGGACAGAATCCGACCGACCTGGTCCGCGGATTGTCCGAGCGTGTGTATGGGGCTTTAGGCTTCTTAGAACATCTGCTGCGGGACTTCAGAGACTCTCACTTCTGTCTCTTCACCACTTTGGGGACAATCCACCAGTGTTAATTTTGGCAGCAAATTTCGATTTAGTTTTAGTCTTAGGACTAAAATGTCATTTTAGTTTTAGACCCATTTTAGTCTTCTGCAATTGTTTCAGTTTTAGTCTTATTTAGTCGACTAAATCTCCAGTACATTTTAGTCGATTAAAATGTACTGGAGATTTTAGTCGACTAAAACTATTTTTATTCGTCTAAAATCAAATGGGTGTAATTCAATTTATATTGCATTGGTTAACAATTCTCTACAATTTGCAAACTCATTATATACTGCTGGAGTGAAAAATCTAATATGTTATTTATTATTACATTGAGGTATGAACATGCACTACAGACCAGTGTTAATTTTGAAGTCAAATTTCAATTTAGTTTTAGTCTTAGTCTTTTGACTAAAATGGCATTTTAGTTTTAGTCCCATTTTATTCTTTTGATTAAAATGCCATTTTAGTTTTAGTCGTACTTTATTCATCTCAGTTGTTTTCGTTTTAGTCGTATTTTAGTAGACTAAAATAATATTCATTTAGTCGACTAAAATGTTTTAGTCGTTTTAGTCAACGAAATTAAAACTGCAATCCACTCTTCCACTGCTTGCATGGCCTGATCCATTCAGCTTTCAAACTCTTCCTCCGCTCCAGGGGTGGGGATGAGGCCCGAGAAGAACTGAAGCTTCCTGCACCCTTGATGGGCTGAAATAGTGCTACTCTTTACCAGATTCTCTACTAGCTTGCTCATGTCAGCATAGAAAGAGGCAGACATCATCCCAGCAGCTGGGACATCAGCTTCTGATGTGGGGCTTACTGTCCCGAACTGTGAGTGATCTTCATCTAAATCTCCTGCGGACAATAACAGTATCACTTAGGCCTACAGCCAAGTTCAACATCTTTCTGAAAGCTAACTGGTATAGTCATCCTTCATTCCAACAGAGCGTAGGTTCCATCTAAAATCAGGTTCAGTTTTCATATCCACAAGGATGGCCCCTTGCTCTGGTACAGCTTTTGTCACTAGTTAAAGCACCTTCCTCTCGGTCCACTCGACTTCAGGGATTTCCACCCTGAAGTAAATAAACAACCGTTCTGTAAGGATATAAGCGCCGCTCCGGGTGCACAGCTGATTGCTTTTCTCTATTCCGTCTCAGCTCACAGCTGCAGTGGGCGGGACCGAGCCATCCCACCGACATCAGCTGGGGAGGCAGGGGAGAAAGGAGAGAGAGAGAGCTGACGATCAGCTGGGCGCTGGGAGCCATTTAAACAGGTACAGATCGGCTGAGTTTTAACATTACACAGGGACAGAGGTTCTAATGATACAGAGGGGATAAGACGATTTTGGATAGATAAGAGAGGAGCAGGAGCGGGGGGGGGGGGGGGGGGGCGCGGGGGGGGGGGGGGGGGGGGCGTCCCAGGTATGAGCAGGAGGGGAGGGGGAGAACAAATAACACAGACAGGGAGAGCAGCAGACAGGAGAGCTAGGGCTGACGGAATCACGCAAATAGACCACGTTATCAGGGGCTTAGCAGCCATGATTATCGTTGTCTGTTTGCAGGGGGAAGGGTATTGCCAGGCAGGATCAGACAGGTTTTTTAGGGTATACAGGGGACCAAATGACACAGCACAAGCACTGTGCTGTATAACATGCTTTAAGGGAACAGGATCAGGTTCTTTTTTTTGGGGGGTTAACAAACGCTTTAACAGAAGACAGAAGTTGTCAAACAAACCTGATTTCTTTTTATGAGGAGGAAAGTAAAACCTTGGACGAGGGGTGGTGGTGGACGTGGTTTACTTGGATTTTGCAAAAGTGTTTGACACAGTTCCCCACACACGGCTCATGTGTAAGGTAAAGTCTACAGGCTTGGAAATATCAATTTTTAAATGGATAGAAAACTGGCTAAAAGACAGAATAGTGGTTAATGATTCTTATGCCTCGTACACACGAACGGACTTTGTCCGCCGGACCTAGTCCGGCGGACAAACCGCCGGACTTTCCAGCGGGGCTTCGCCGGACTTTCCGAGCGTGTGACTTGCCCACACACGCCCGGACTTCTCCGGCGGACAATCCGAACGTAACTGCAGTTACTGGAGTTACTGCAGGACTGGAAAAAGTCTGCGGGACTTTTGAAAATGAACGGACTTGCCCACACATGGAGCAGTCCGTTCATTTAGAACATAACTTCAGGTAGACGGGGCTAGCGAAGGCAGTAAATGCCGCCGCGCTAGCTCCGTCACCTGGTATGGATTTAAAGGGAATCCCCACGCCGAAAAAACGGCATGGGGTCCCCCCCAAATCCATCAGACCCTTATCCGAGCACGCAGCCTGGCCGGCCAGGAAAGGGGTGGGGACGAGCGAGCGCCCCCCCTCTCCTGAGCCGTACCAGGCCGCGTGCCCTCAACATGGGGGGTGCCCTGGGGAAAGGGTAGCCGTGCGCCCCCCCACCCCAAAGCACCTTGTCCCCATGTTGAAGAGGACAAGGGCCTCTTCCCAACAACCCTGCCCGTTGGTTGTCGGGGTCTGCGGGCGGCTTATCGGAATCCGGGAGCCCCCTTTAATAAGGGGGCCCCCAGATCCCGCCCCCCCACCCTATGTGAATGAGTATGGGGTACGATGTACCCCTACCCATTCACCTAAGGTGTAAATTGTGAAAAAAAAAAAACACACCATTTTTTAAAAATATTTTATTGCACTGCTCCGGGGGTCTTCTTGCCGGACTCCTCCGCTATTTTACCTAGCTCTTTTACCAAGCTTTTCCCCAGGGCACCCCCCATGTTGAGGGCACGCGGCCTGGTACGGCTCAGGAGGGGGGGGCACTCGCTCGTCCCCACCCCTTTCCTGGCCAGCCGGGCTGCGTGCTTGGATAAGGGTCTGAGATGGATTTGGGGGGGACCACTTTTTTCGGCGTGGGGATTCCCTTTAAATCCATACCAGGTGACGGAGCTAGCGCGGCGGCATTCACTGCCTTCGCTAGCCCTGTCTACCTGCAGTTACGTTCTAAATGAACGGACTTTCCGATGATCGGCAAGTCCGTTCATTTCCAAAAGTCCGGCAGACTAGCATACGAACCGCGGGATTTTCCGCCGGACTGCCAAGTCCAGCGGACAATTTTAAAACAAAACTTAAAACCTAGTCCCCCGGACTTTTGGCACCAAAAAGTCCGCCGGCGCCCACGCACGGGCGGATTGTCCAGCGGACTTCAGTCCGGCGGACAATCCCGCGGGAAAGTCCGCTCGTGTGTACGCCGCATCACTCTGATTGGTCTAAGATTATCAGTAGTGTGCCCCAAGGTTCAGTGCTGGGACCCTTACTTTTTAATATCTTTATAAATGATATTGGGTCTGGGATTAAAAGTAATATTTCTGTCTTTGCCGATGACACTAAGCTATAGCAGTGGAATAACGTCCTTACAGGATGTCTCCAATTTTTAAGCCGACCTCAATGCTCTGTCTAATTGGGGGACTATGTGGCAGATGAGGTTTTATGTTGATAAATGTAAAGTTATGCACTTGGGGGCTAAGAATATGCATGCATCATAGGGGAGTACAACTGGGGGACTCAATGGTGGAGAAGGATCTGGGGGTTTTGAAAGATCATAAGCTCAATAATATCAAGCAATGCCATTCTGCGGTTTCCAAAGCGAGCAAAGTTCTTTCTTGTATTAAGAGAGGTATGGACTCCAGAGAGAGAGATATAATTTTACCCCTGTACAAATCATTAGTAAGACCTCATCTGGAATATGCAGTTCAGTTTTGGGCACCAGTTCTCACAAAGGATATCGGGGGAACTGGAGAAAGTTCAGAGAAGGGCAACCAAACTGATAAGAGGCATGGAGGAGCTCAGCTATGAGGAAAGATTAGAGGAACTGAATTTATTGAATCTTGAGAAGAGGAGATTAAGGGGGGGATATGATCACCATGTATAAATATATAAGGGGTCCATATAGTGAACTTGGTGTTGAGTTATTCACTTTACAGTCAACACTGAGGACAAGGGGGCACTTCTTACGTCTAGAGGAAAAGAGATTTCATCTCCAAATATGGAAAGGTTTCTTCACAGTAAGGTGTCCTTTTATGAAAGTGCGGTAAAATACCGCTATTCAGTTCTCAGGCATTCTCAGGGGAGATCGCTCTCCCCTGAGTGCCTGTTTATGATTGTCTGTAGATCGCTTCTCATGTTGAGTTGAGAAGCGATCTACAAACGCCGGGAACTCGAGATGTAGCGGGATTACAGTGTGAGGAGATTTAAAATACAAAAGTGGAACACTAATCACCACACATCAGTGGCGGCTGGTGCTCAAAATTTTTGGGGGGGCGCAAACAAACAGCCTCACTGTGCCATCAAACGCTGCCACTGTGCCCATTAAACGCTGCCACTGTGCCCAAAACGCTGCCACTGTGCCCATCAAACGCTGTCACTGTGCCCCTCAAACGCTGCCAGAGTGCCCCTTCAAGTGCTGCCAGAGTGCCCCTCAAGTGCTGCCAGAGTGCCCCTCAAGTGCTGCCAGAGTGCCCCTTCAAGTGCTGCCAGAGTGCCCCTTCAAGTGCTGCCAGAGTGCCCCCCAAGTGCTGCCAGAGTGCCCCTTTAAGTGCTGCCAGAGTGCCCCTTTAAGTGCTGCCAGAGTGCCCCTTTAAGTGCTGCCAGAGTGCCCCTCCTAGTGCTGCCAGAGTGCCCCTCCAAGTGCTGCCAGAGTGCCCCTCTAAGTACTGCCAGAGTGCCCCTTTAAGTGCTGCCAGAGTGCCCCTTTAAGTGCTGCCAGAGTGCCCCTCAAGTGCTGCCAGAGTGCCCCTTTAAGTGCTGCCAGAGTGCCCCTTTAAGTGCTGCCAGAGTGCCCCTTTAAGTGCTGCCAGAGTGCCCCTCCAAGTGCTGCCAGAGTGCCCCTTTAAGTGCTGCCAGAGTGCCCCTTTAAGTGCTGCCAGAGTGCCCCTTTAAGTGCCCCTCCAAGTGCTGCCACTGTGCCCCCTGCCTGCCCTCTGCACTTACCTTGTCTCGATGTGCAGCTGGTGACGGCGTCAGGCGGCGAGCGGTGTCTCATCGTCCGAGGTCTTCTTCTCCCGCGCTCCTCCTGTCTTCTGCTATCGTCTGTCCGAGGTCTTCTTCTCCCACGCCTGTCTTTTGCTATGATTGGACGCCTAGCGTCCAATCACAGCGCCTGTGACTTCAGCCAATCAGGTTACAGGTAACAGACCGGGCAACCATTTGGTTTGTTTATATGTTATTTTTCCAATAAAAATTGATTACAGAAAAAAAACAGACCGGGCAACCTGATTGGCTGAGAGGCGGGTCTGTGTTAGGGAAGCGGTGTATTCGCTTCTCTAACACAATACTGTGTAATCAGCGAACGCACAGCCGTGCGCCCGCTGTTTACACTTAGGGAAGCCTATTAGAGCACACCGCTCTAATAGGGTCCCCTATTAGAGCTTACAGCTCTAATAGGGGCGCTTCCAGCAACACCCCCCCCCACTGTAATTCAAGGGGGCACTTCTTACGTCTAGAGGAAAAGAGATTTCATCTCCAAATATGGAAAGGTTTCTTCACAGTAAGGTGTCCTTTTATGAAAGTGCGGTAAAATACCGCTATTCAGTTCTCAGGCATTCTCAGGGGAGATCGCTCTCCCCTGAGTGCCTGTTTATGATTGTCTGTAGATCGCTTCTCATGTTGAGTTGAGAAGCGATCTACAAACGCCGGGAACTCGAGATGTAGCGGGATTACAGTGTGAGGAGATTTAAAATACAAAAGTGGAACACTAATCACCACACATCAGTGGCGGCTGGTGCTCAAAATTTTTGGGGGGGCGCAAACAAACAGCCTCACTGTGCCATCAAACGCTGCCACTGTGCCCATTAAACGCTGCCACTGTGCCCAAAAGCTGCCACTGTGCCCATCAAACGCTGTCACTGTGCCCCTCAAACGCTGCCAGAGTGCCCCTTCAAGTGCTGCCAGAGTGCCCCTCAAGTGCTGCCAGAGTGCCCCTCAAGTGCTGCCAGAGTGCCCCTTCAAGTGCTGCCAGAGTGCCCCTTCAAGTGCTGCCAGAGTGCCCCTCCAAGTGCTGCCAGAGTGCCCCTTTAAGTGCTGCCAGAGTGCCCCTTTAAGTGCTGCCAGAGTGCCCCTTTAAGTGCTGCCAGAGTGCCCCTCCAAGTGCTGCCAGAGTGCCCCTCCAAGTGCTGCCAGAGTGCCCCTCTAAGTACGGCCAGAGTGCCCCTTTAAGTGCTGCCAGAGTGCCCCTTTAAGTGCTGCCAGAGTGCCCCTCAAGTGCTGCCAGAGTGCCCCTTTAAGTGCTGCCAGAGTGCCCCTTTAAGTGCTGCCAGAGTGCCCCTTTAAGTGCTGCCAGAGTGCCCCTCCAAGTGCTGCCAGAGTGCCCCTTTAAGTGCTGCCAGAGTGCCCCTTTAAGTGCTGCCAGAGTGCCCCTTTAAGTGCCCCTCCAAGTGCTGCCACTGTGCCCCCTGCCTGCCCTCTGCACTTACCTTGTCTCGATGTGCAGCTGGTGACGGCGTCAGGCGGCGAGCGGTGTCTCATCGTCCGAGGTCTTCTTCTCCCGCGCTCCTCCTGTCTTCTGCTATCGTCTGTCCGAGGTCTTCTTCTCCCACGCCTGTCTTTTGCTATGATTGGACGCCTAGCGTCCAATCACAGCGCCTGTGACTTCAGCCAATCAGGTTACAGGTAACAGACCGGGCAACCATTTGGTTTGTTTAAATGTTATTTTTCCAATAAAAATTGATTACAGAAAAAAAACAGACCGGGCAACCTGATTGGCTGAGAGGCGGGTCTGTGTTAGGGAAGCGGTGTATTCGCTTCTCTAACACAATACTGTGTAATCAGCGAACGCACAGCCGTGCGCCCGCTGTTTACACTTAGGGAAGCCTATTAGAGCACACCGCTCTAATAGGGTCCCCTATTAGAGCTTACAGCTCTAATAGGGGCGCTTCCAGCAACACCCCCCCCCCACTGTAATTCAAGGGGGCACTTCTTACGTCTAGAGGAAAAGAGATTTCATCTCCAAATATGGAAAGGTTTCTTCACAGTAAGGTGTCCTTTTATGAAAGTGCAGTAAAATACCGCTATTCAGTTCTCAGGCATTCTCAGGGGAGATCGCTCTCCCCTGAGTGCCTGTTTATGATTGTCTGTAGATCGCTTCTCATGTTGAGTTGAGAAGCGATCTACAAACGCCGGGAACTCGAGATGTAGCGGGATTACAGTGTGAGGAGATTTAAAATACAAAAGTGGAACACTAATCACCACACATCAGTGGCGGCTGGTGCTCAAAATTTTTGGGGGGGGCGCAAACAAACAGCCTCACTGTGCCATCAAACGCTGCCACTGTGCCCATTAAATGCTGCCACTGTGCCCATCAAACGCTGCCACTGTGCCCATCAAACGCTGCCACTGTGCCCCTCAAACGCTGCCAGAGTGCCCCTTCAAGTGCTGCCAGAGTGCCCCTCAAGTGCTGCCAGAGTGCCCCTTCAAGTGCTGCCAGAGTGCCCCTCCAAGTGCTGCCAGAGTGCCCCTTTAAGTGCTGCCAGAGTGCCCCTTTAAGTGCTGCCAGAGTGCCCCTCCAAGTGCTGCCAGAGTGCCCCTCCAAGTGCTGCCAGAGTGCCCCTCTAAGTACTGCCAGAGTGCCCCTTTAAGTGCTGCCAGAGTGCCCCTTTAAGTGCTGCCAGAGTGCCCCTTTAAGTGCTGCCAGAGTGCCCCTCAGGTGCTGCCAGAGTGCCCCTTTAAGTGCTGCCAGAGTGTCCCTTTAAGTGCTGCCAGAGTGCCCTTTAAGTGCTGCCAGAGTGCCCCTCCAAGTGCTGCCAGAGTGCCCCTTTAAGTGCCAGAGTGCCCCTTTAAGTGCTGCCAGAGTGCCCCTTTAAGTGCCCCTCCAAGTGCTGCCACTGTGCCCCCTGCCTGCCCTCTGCACTTACCTTGTCTCGATGTGCAGCTGGTGACGGCGTCAGGCGGCGAGCGGTGTCTCATCGTCCGAGGTCTTCTTCTCCCGCGCTCCTCCTGTCTTCTGCTATCGTCCGTCCGAGGTCTTCTTCTCCCACGCCTGTCTTTTGCTATGATTGGACGCCTAGCGTCCAATCACAGCGCCTGTGACTTTAGCCAATCAGGTTACAGGTAACAGACCTGGCAACCTGATTGGCTGAGAGGCGGGTCTGTGTTAGGGAAGCGATGTATTCGCTTCTCTAACACAATACTGTGTAATCAGCGAACGCACAGCCGTGCGCTCGCTGTTTACACTTAGGGAAGCCTATTAGAGCACACCGCTCTAATAGGGTCCCCTATTAGAGCTTACAGCTCTAATAGGGGCGCTTCCAGCAACACCCCCCCCCACTGTAATTCAGATGCCCGGCGCCAAGTCAGGGGCCGGACACCTGAATAGGGGGCGGTAGCGGTGACAATAGATAGATTCATGCAATGCATGAATCTATCTATTGGTGATAGAGCGGTGCATACTGCACTGTGCCCGGCGCCCTTTTTTAAAGGGACATGTTTAAATATTTTATTTTTTTTTTTTGAACTTTATTTTATTTTATTTTTATTTTTTTTAACTGCAAGGAGGGGGGGGCGGCGCCCGGGCGCCCCCTATGGACGGGCCGCCACTGCCACACATTATTCCCCAACATATTAATAAAATAATAAAGTTAAATTCCCCCTACACAATATACATTAACCTAATTATTAAAAAACATTGTTTTTATCAATATTTAAATATTATACATGTGCCTATTTAAATGTTAATGGTGTATAGTAAATTAATGTAATCCACATATGTAATGAAGCTATACACCATTCATATAAATGTAAAATACATTTATAATCATTAAAAAATAATTTTAATAAAGTATACAAGTATAAATATTTATTAATAAATTAAAATAAAATATATTTAATAACTGATAAACCCCTGTATAAGGCCCCTTTCACACTGGGGCGGGAGCGGCGTCGGCGGTAAAGCAGCGCTTTATTTAGCGCTGCTTTACTGTCGTTTTATCGGCGGTTTTCGGCCGCTAGCAGTGCAGTTTTAACCGCCGCTAACGGCAGAAAAAGGGGTAAAAACCGCCCGCAAAGCGCTGCTGCAGCGGCGCTTTGCCGGCAGTATTGCCGCGCTGTCCCATTGATTTCAATTTGAATTTGAATTATGAATACACCGCTCCTTCACCACTCCAAAGATGCTGCTAGCAGGACTTTTTTGACCGTCCTGCTAGCGCACCGCTCCAGTGTGAAAGCAGAGTGAAAGGGGCCGGATTTTTTCAGGCGCTATACAGGCGCTATTTTTAGCGCTGTAGCGCCTGAAAAAGGCCCAGTGTGAAAGGGGCCTTACTGTAAGGCCCCTTTCACACTGAGGCGCTTTGCAGGCACTAAAGTTCTAAAAATAGCGCCTGTATAGCGCCTGAAAAAATCCGGCCCCTTTCACTCTGCTTTCACACTGGAGCGGTGCGCTAGGAGGACGGTCAAAAAAGTCCTGCTAGCAGCATCTTTGGAGTGGTGAAGGAGCGGTGTATTCATAATTCAAATTCAAATTGAAATCAATGGATGCTGAAAAATGTCCTGCAAGCCGCATCTTAGGAGCGCTGTAGGAGCGGTGTATTTACCGCTCCTAAAGCGCCCCTTCCCATTGAAAATAACGGGGCAGCGCTCCAAACCCCCCTGCAAAGCGGCGCTGCAGTGGCGCTTTGCGGGTGGTTTTAACCCTTTTTCAGTCATTAGCGGGGGTAAAACTGCCCCGCTAGCGTTCGAAAAGCGCCGCTATAACGACGGTAAAGTGCCGCTAAATATAGCGGCGCTTTACCGCCAGCACGCCCAGCGCCTCAGTGTGAAAGTAGCCTAATGGAACATGCCATGGGTAAAACCATAATTCAGGGTTTACAAAATTTTATTTACTAATAAATTAAAAATGATATAAAAATGACATTAATAATAGCATTTAAATGCAGGTAGAATAATATATATACATATATAATCTATCTATCTATCATAGCATATATATATATATATATATATATATATATGTGTGTGTGTGTGTGTGTGTGTTTATTTCAATGTGTATGTGTATCTATCTATATATATATATATATATATATAGATAGATTGTGTGTGTGTATGTATGTATGTATGTATATATATATATATATATATATATATATATATATATATATATATATATATATATATATATATATATATAAATAGATAGATAGATAGATATGTAGCGATACCCCCAGTTAAGAGGGCCGCAAGTTTGTTTTGGGTCCCTGAGTACAGCTCCACCAACCCCCCGGCAATTTGCTCTACCCGCTCTGGCACAGTTAATCAAGGGGTATGTATCTAGGCACATATGAATATCACTTATACTTTAAGTGTAATGGACTCAAACTCACAGGCAACTGCTGACTGAAATAACTGTCTTTACTTTGGCAGTATGAAAAGAAATAGTAACATGCATTTAAACATTTGACTTGCAATACACATGAACAGGTCCCTGCAGTATGTGCTATAAACATGTACACATATATGTATCAGGATAGCAATGGGGAGCGGAGCGCCACGTTCAGCGACCGTCTGCTATGCACCTCTGAGGTGCAACAAATCTAACTGCGCCTACCTAACGGACCAGGCCTGATCCCTAGCAATAGAGCTCAGTCCTTGAGAAAATACAGTATTCTTCACCGGCAAGAGAACTGTAGGAGGTGGTGCACATGTAACAATCTGCTGCTCTGAGGTAATTGTGCCTTGGCAGTTCAATAGGCATAGAGTGAAAGTGACAGTGTAGGATGAGCCTTTCAGCTCGCTCACCACTCCGGGGTACCGTCCTCAGCTTCGGGACCTCCACTGGCGGCGTCCGGCCTCCTCCGTCACAGCCCCTGCGCTCCGGTCCTCTCTCCGACCGACCGTCCTCAGGGAAAAGTCTCCGCTCTGCTGCTGCTGACCATGAGGGGTGAGAGTCTCTCTCTGTCTGCTGCAAGGCCCAGGCTTCAGGCTTTCAGCAGTCCCGGTCCGCACAGGTGTCTCCTCACTCAGTGGTCTCAGCCCAGTCAGAAGAGGAAGAGGCGGTCCTTCCTCTCTCCTTTTATCACCTCCCCCATCAGCCTCTCGGGCGGAAACAAACATCCTCCCGGGAGCCTGGGGAATTATGGGGACTGTAGTCTTCTCCCCTAAAAGGGGAACGACCCCGCTACACACTCCCCCCACTTTGAATCTTTGGTCCCCAAAGACATTGTTCAATCTACAAGCTTTCTTGGAAACAACACGTTCACATAATTCAGACAGAGGAGCTTCCCACCAATTAGCAAAGGATGGGGAGCTGTCCTGTCTACAGGTCACTTCAGTGTGGGCGACCTGTTTAACTGTGCCAGAGAGTGAGCTGGGGTTGCCCTCCACCAAATGAACAGTGGATGGGTCAGGGCGTTCAGCACTTCTCCTTGCTGTGGTAACAGAGTCCTCTGAACTTTTTCCCATCTTGGGGTAAGTTAACTTCTTGGGAGGCCTCACAACTCTGCGAGATCTCTGTTCTCTTGGCACTTCTTCAGGAACACATTCTGGCAACATCTCTGGTTCTGGAACATCTACTTCTTCTTCTTCTGAGTAGAGACCAGGGATATCTTCCCAGCACTCAGGCACAACACTGAATGGAACAAACTCTGTAGCTTCTGGGTTCAATGTTTTATCTTCCACATCCTCAGTAAGTGGAAGATCTATGGCGGAATTTCCTTGAGTTGAGGAAGGCCATAGCCATTCAAGTTCTCCTCTTTCTTCTTCTACTGATTGGGGGTCCTGTCCACCCCTAGTTTGGGATTTCAGAGACCGAGTGTTAGGCCTGGGGGTATCCAGAATGGAAACAGATTCAGGTAAGTCTCTCGCTGGAGGTATTCTGACTGCTTTAGTGAGTGGGAGCAAGTGATTCCTATGCCAGGTCTTCAAAGGCCCCACTCTCCCTTCTGGCTTCAACTTGTAGACAGGCAATCCAGGTAGCTTTCTACAGATGATATATGGCTCTGATCTCCATCTATCAGCAATCTTGTGTTTTCCAGGGATCCCTAGATTGCGTAACAGTACACGGTCCCCAGGCTGTAGGTCTTGTACTCGAACCTTCAAGTCAAAGTTCCGCTTGTTTCGGGCCCCTCTCTGGTCAGAGGCCGCCTGAGCCTTCTCGTAAGCTATCTTCAAACTGTGCCTCAGTCTGTCCACATATCCTTTGTGGGAGGCCTCAGAGGCATGGTCTAAGGAAATGCCAAAGGCCAGATCCACTGGCAACCTTGCTTCTCTCCCAAACATAAGCCGGTAAGGGGAGAAACCCGTCACATCACTTGTGGTACAGTTGTAAGCATGCACCAGAGCTGAAATGTGTTGGCTCCAATGTTGCTTCTTCTCTGTTTCTAAAGTTCCCAACATGTTCAATAGGGTCCTGTTGAACCTTTCAGGCTGGGCATCACCTTGAGGGTGATATGGTGTAGTTCTAGTCTTCTCTACTCCCAGAGAATCTAGTAGTTTCCTGATCAGGCGACTCTCAAAGTCCCTTCCTTGGTCTGAATGGATTCTTTGTGGTAGTCCATAATGAACAAAGTACTTCTCCAAAAGTACCTTAGCCACTGTAGAGGCCTTCTGGTCCTTGGTTGGGAAAGCCTGAGCATAACGGGTGAAATGGTCGGTTACCACCAGAACATTTCCCAATCCACTCAAATCGGATTCGAGGCAGAGAAAATCAATGCATACCAGATCCATTGGGCCTTGACTCTGTAGATGGCCCATTGGGGCAGCTTGATGGGGTAAAGTCTTTCTCTGAATGCATCTTGCACAGGAATGGCAATACTCCTCCACTTCGGCCCTCATGCAGGGCCAATAAAACCGGTCTCTGACAAGTTGGAAGGTTCTCTCTGCTCCCAAGTGACCATGCTGGTCATGTAGGGCAATCAGCACAGTCTCTCGATGCTTTTCAGGGAGAAACAACTGCCACTTATCTTCTGAGCTATCAGAGGGGCCCCTTCGGTAGACCACCCCCTGATGCACCTGTAATTTGTCCAACTCTCTCCTCAGTAGGCGGGCCTCTTTGGAAGGGTGAAGTCGAAGTCCCTCTGGACTCTTGTTTTCCAGTGCCTCCAGGACCAATTTCCCCATGGGGTCTTCCAATTGGTCACACCTTAACTCCTTCTTGGACAGCTTCGGTAGGCACTCTTCTTCTAGTTGAGTTACCCCACAGTAACACTTTGGGACTCCCACTGTGGTAACTCCTATCTCTTCAGCTCTGGATCCTCCTCTGGCTTGGAGTTCAGCCCCCTGACTCCTTCTGGTGCCACTTGAGTCCAGTCTTCCCAGTCATCGACCATGACATGGGATCTTCGGGACAGGGCATCTGCATCCCTATTTCCAGCCCCTGGCCTGTACTTGAGGCTGAAATTGAATCCAGACAACACCGCCAACCATCTGTGTCCAGTTGCATCCAACTTGGCGGTGGTGAATAGATAGGTCAAGGGGTTGTTATCTGTTTTTACAGTAAATTCTGCCCCATAAAGATAGTCTTTTAGTTTGTCAACTACTGCCCATTTGAGGGCTAAGAACTCCAACTTGTGGGTGGGGTAGTTCTTCTCTGAGGGAGTCAGGCTCCGGCTCACATAGGCCACTGGTCGTAGCTGATCTTCGTACTCCTGGTAGAGTACTCCACCTAGGCTTTCATGGCTGGCATCAACATGTAGCTCATATGGCCTAGTGGGGTCAGCATAGGCCAAAACTGGGGCTGTGGTGAGACTCCTCTTCAAGGTTCTGAAAGCCTCTTCACACCTTGAGTTCCATTGGTCTTGAACCGACTCACCGGGTCTCCTGGGCCCCAATCCATCTTCCTCTCCTTCTGTCTTGAGCAGCTCGTTTAGGGGTTTTGCAATGCGGGCAAACCCATCCACAAACCTGCGGTAGTAGGAGCAGAACCCCAAGAAAGATCGAAGTTCGGTGACTGTGGTGGGTCTCGGCCACGAAGTAACTGCCTCCAACTTCTCAGGGTCTGTAGCCACCCCTTTTTCAGACACTATGTGTCCCAGATAGTTCACAGAAGACTGATAGAACCGGCACTTCTCGGGAGAAAGTTTGAGTCCCTCTTCACTGAGCCTCTTCAATACTTTCTCCAATCTGGCTTCATGTTCTTCCAAGGTTTTTCCAAAAACAATGACATCGTCCAGGTACACAAGGACTTCTATGAGATTCATGTCTCCAACTGTCCTTTCCATAAGGCGTTGAAATGTAGCAGGAGCTCCAGATAGGCCCTGAGGCATCCTGTTGAACTCAAAGAACCCTACTGGGGTTATGAAGGCAGTCTTTTCTCTATCTTCTGGATGCATGGGAATTTGATACTACCCACTCTTGAGGTCCATCACACTGAACCACTTAGCTCCAGATAAACTCTGTAAGGCATCCTCTATCCTTGTCGTGGTGTACTGGTCAGGAATGGTCCTCCTGTTGAGAGTTCTGTAGTCAATGCAGAGCCTCAACGACCCATTCTTCTTCCTGACTACCACTATTGGGGAGGCATAGGGGCTTCTGGACTCCCGAATCACTCCCGTCTTCTTCAGTTCCGCAAGCTGCTTCCTCAGATCCTCCAGATCTTCCAAACATCTTCTCCTTTACCCGCCCCTTTCACTTCTGACCAGCCAACTGGGACAGCAGGGCTCACCTGTCCCAGTAACATCCTGGCAGGGATCTCCACGGGCCGCTCCGTGGGGTTCCTTACACTGACAGGGACTCTTCCTCTAGCCTTCTTCAGGGCCTTGATTGGGATCACTTCTGGGATCACTTCCAGGCCTGAGTGACCCTCCATTGGGTCAGATTCCAGCATCACAAAGGGACCAGGCTGCTCCCAATTGAGCTTCACCGTGGCCCTCAGGCAGGTCACCTCTCCAGGCTGTAACACCGCTCCTTCTCTTCCAAGTCTCCATACCTTTCCTATCCCCTCACTTGGGGTCTTCTGCTCTAGGACCAACCGCTGGTAGGCCGCCTTCAGCATGGGATGGATCTTGGGAGCTGAAAGATTCTGCTTCTGTACAAGGGGGGTCAGGAGCCTTCTGACTAGATCCGTGTTCGTCCCTATGATCAGGGAAGTCTTGCTGGCTCCAGGCGGGCGAGGGCACACCACTGCCAGGGTGTCAAACACTTCAGTCTTTCCAGCCACGGATGGGTCAAAGGTCAATCTTATGGGTAAGTAGCCGTCGTAGGGGAAACTCTGAGTTCCCAATCCCCATATCTCCAGCTCCTCTATCTTCTGAATGGGCAGATGACTCAGGTATCTGTCGTAGAAGTCCCTGTACAATAGGGTCACTTGTGCTCCAGTGTCTAGGAGGGCCTGTGTGTACACTCCTTCCACTTGGATGGGTACAGTAAGGGTAGGGCCGAGTTGATGCTGTCTTCTTCTTTGGACTCTTTTCTTTCCAACTGGATTTGCGCTGGATTCTTTCCTGAGCCTGGTATGCATTAATTTTCTCCCTCTTAGTAGGAGTACGAACCCGCTGAGGGATATTGTTATCTCTCATCTCTAAAGGTTCTCGCTTGGGAGTACTGTGTCTCTTCGGAGGGGTCTTGCCTCCTTTCTCTGGGGTGTACCTTGGTTGAGGAACCCTGGGTCCCTTTTTAGGGGTTTGATCTCCTAGCTTTCTTTTCCCGTTATACTTCTTGGAGCTCACTGAAGGTGATGGGCACCCGGTTGACTCCTTCACCGGGGCCCTTTGGCGTTTCCCGCCGGCTATCTGTTTTCTTCCTCTTGGGACTGGCACATACAGCTGCAATATGGCCCACTCCCCCGCAGTTAAAACAGATCACCTCTCCGTAGTCAGGTGGGGATGCTGGTGCTGAAACAGTTGGAAATAATTCCCTCCTGCTTGTCTCTTTCTTGGGACTGGGCGTCTCTTTCGCCACCAGAGATGTCAGTATCTCCATCATCTGGGACATCTGCAACTTCAGGGCATCTACTTCTGTCTCTCTTTCAGGGGTTAAGGCCGACCTGACCGTGGCCACTGGAAGTTTTGTAGACCCCATTACTTGCTTTTCCCGTTTCTCTTCCAACATGGCCTCTTCCTCTCTGACCATTCGAATGAGATCGGAGTAGTCCAGGCTCTTCCCATCCTGTCGGGTGCGTAGTACTAGTGCAACAGGGTCTAGGGGTTGGGCTCCCCTCAACACTTGCTGGGCACGGGCTTCATCTACCTTCACCGGATCTATCCCCTTCTTCAGGATAATCCTATGCCGGATCTTGTCTATACGTCCCATATACTCCGACAGCTTCTCCCCTGTCTTCTGGTAACAGTGTTCCAGTTGATAGGTAAGCTCCGTGATTTTCTCTGTCCCACCAAACACACTTTCCAGGATGTCTAGGTAGTCCTGGGCAGTGCAATCCTTCTTGCTTGTCTTCAGGTTGCGTATGGCCTCTAAGGCAGGCCCTTTTAGGCTCTCAACAATCCTTTGCTTCTTTCTACCTTCTGGGACCTCCCACTCTTCTAAGGCCTGCGTGGCACCATCTAACCACTCTTCAAATCCCTCTTCTCCCGAACTCGCACAGTTCTGCACTAAGAGTGGTTTGTACAGGTGCGGGACTTTCCGCGCCCTTCTGCTCTTCCTTCTTTGGGGATAGCAGGGTTTTCATTTGAAAACTGTCTCCCTTGCGCGGCAGCGCATGCAGCAATTGATAGGTCTGACCATCCAGTGCTTGTATGCTTTGGCTCCTGAACTGCTCTGGAGTCTCGCTTCTCCATTCTACTAGGGCGTATGTATACCCGGCATCATTTCTCATATCCATTATCCGTGACTTGTGGCCTGGGGATAATGACATTATGAGCTGCTTGACTGCCTCTTCCTGCCATATCCCTGGCAGTTCAATGACTGCTGCTGCGGCTGGATCAGTGCCTCATAGTGTGTACCACCGTCCCACTTCGGTCGGGTCCATGCCGGTACCTTCTGGCGGCTTTTCCCGCTGTCTCAGGATCCCGGATTACGAGCCCCCACGTGTAGCGATACCCCCAGTTAAGAGGGCCGCAAGTTTGTTTTGGGTCCCTGAGTACAGCTCCACCAACCCCCCGGCAATTTGCTCTACCCGCTCTGGCACAGTTAATCAAGGGGTATGTATCTAGGCACATATGAATATCACTTATACTTTAAGTGTAATGGACTCAAACTCACAGGCAACTGCTGACTGAAATAACTGTCTTTACTTTGGCAGTATGAAAAGAAATAGTAACATGCATTTAAACATTTGACTTGCAATACACATGAACAGGTCCCTGCAGTATGTGCTATAAACATGTACACATATATGTATCAGGATAACAATGGGGAGCGGAGCGCCACGTGCAGCGACCGTCTGCTATGCACCTCTGAGGTGCAACAAATCTAACTGCGCCTACCTAACGGACCAGGCCTGATCCCTAGCAATAGAGCTCAGTCCTTGAGAAAATACAGTATTCTTCACCGGCAAGAGAACTGTAGAGGTGGTGCACATGTAGCTTTAAATGGTGTGTTTGTTCTTTCTTGTGGATTACAATCTGCTGCTCTGAGGTAATTTTGCCTTGGCAGTTCAATAGGCATAGAGTGAAAGTGACAGTGTAGGATGAGCCTTTCAGCTCGCTCACCACTCAGGGGTACCGTCCTCAGCTCCGGGACCTCCACTGGCGGCGTCCGGCCTCCTCCGTCACAGCCCCTGCGCTCCGGTCCTCTCTCCGACCGACCGTCCTCAGGGAAAAGTCTCCGCTCTGCTGCTGCTGACCATGAGGGGTGAGAGTCTCTCTCTGTCTGCTGCAAGGCCCAGGCTTCAGGCCTTCAGCAGTCCCGGTCCGCACAGGTGTCTCCTCACTCAGTGGTCTCTGTGTCACCAGCCCAGTCAGAAGAGGAAGAGGCGGTCCTTCCTCTCTCCTTTTATCACCTCCCCCATCAGCCTCTCGGGCGGAAACAAACATCCTCCCGGGAGCCTGGGGAATTATGGGGACTGTAGTCTTCTCCCCTAAAAGGGGAACGACCCCGCTACAGATAGATAGATAGATAGATAGATAGATAGATAGATAGATAGATATATATATATATATATATATACACACACACAATTTAGATTGCTAACCTGCTTGTTTTGGGGTGTGTAATAGTGGGGAAGATGTTCTCTCACTGTATGGCTGCTCCTGAGTGAAAGAAGGAAGTCAAAAGACTTCCTGCTTTCTCCAGAATACTGAGGCAGCTTCCCGCTTCTCTCTCTGATTCTCCACCTCTGAGATGGTGAATCAGAAAGTGAGAATTCTGTCACAGATCGCCAGTGAGGTGCTGAGATCGCACCTTCATACACTGGCCGTTTCTGTGACAGTCAGTTACATATTCTCACTGTGCTGAGATAATCAGTGGAGAACATGTTCTCATCTGATTACCTCAGTTTCATACACTGGTAAAGACCTGAGATCAGCTGGGAGACTTGGGATCGCAGCTGATCTCAGTTTCATAAAAGGACACCTAAGAGCTAAGGGAACAGGATCAGGTTCTTTTTTTTGGGGGGTTAACAAACGCTTTAACAGAAGACAGAAGTTGTCAAACAAACCTGATTTCTTTTTATGAGGAGGAAAGTAAAACCTTGGACGAGGGGTGGTGGTGGACGTGGTTTACTTGGATTTTGCAAAAGTGTTTGACACAGTTCCCCACACACGGCTCATGTGTAAGGTAAAGTCTACAGGCTTGGAAATATCAATTTTTAAATGGATAGAAAACTGGCTAAAAGACAGAATAGTGGTTAATGATTCTTATGCCTCGTACACACGAACGGACTTTGTCCGCCGGACCTAGTCCGGCGGACAAACCGCCGGACTTTCCAGCGGGGCTTCGCCGGACTTTCCGAGCGTGTGACTTGCCCACACACGCCCGGACTTCTCCGGCGGACAATCCGAACGTAACTGCAGTTACTGGAGTTACTGCAGGACTGGAAAAAGTCTGCGGGACTTTTGAAAATGAACGGACTTGCCCACACATGGAGCAGTCCGTTCATTTAGAACATAACTTCAGGTAGACGGGGCTAGCGAAGGCAGTGAATGCCGCCGCGCTAGCTCCGTCACCTGGTATGGATTTAAAGGTAATTCCCCACGCCGAAAAAACGGCATGGGGTCCCCCCCAAATCCATCAGACCCTTATCCGAGCACGCAGCCTGGCCGGCCAGGAAAGGGGTGGGGACGAGCGAGCGCCCCCCCCTCCTGAGCCGTACCAGGCCGCGTGCCCTCAACATGGGGGGTGCCCTGGGGAAAGGGTAGCCGTGCGCCCCCCCACCCCAAAGCACCTTGTCCCCATGTTGAAGAGGACAAGGGCCTCTTCCCAACAACCCTGCCCGTTGGTTGTCGGGGTCTGCGGGCGGCTTATCGGAATCCGGGAGCCCCCTTTAATAAGGGGGCCCCCAGATCCCGCCCCCCCACCCTATGTGAATGAGTATGGGGTACGATGTACCCCTACCCATTCACCTAAGGTGTAAATTGTGAAAAAAAAAAAACACACCATTTTTTAAAAATATTTTATTGCACTGCTCCGGGGGTCTTCTTGCCGGACTCCTCCGCTATTTTACCTAGCTCTTTTACCAAGCTTTTCCCCAGGGCACCCCCCATGTTGAGGGCACGCGGCCTGGTACGGCTCAGGAGGGGGGGGCACTCGCTCGTCCCCACCCCTTTCCTGGCCGGCCGGGCTGCGTGCTTGGATAAGGGTCTGAGATGGATTTGGGGGGGACCACTTTTTTCGGCGTGGGGATTCAATGTGTGTGTTTGTGTGTGTTTATTTCAATGTGTATCTATCTATCTATCTATCTATCTATCTATCTATCTATCTATCTATCTATATATATATATATATATATATATATATATATATATATATATATATATATATAGAGATAGTGTATGTATATATAAATAGATAGATAGATAGATATGTAGCGATACCCCCAGTTAAGAGGGCCGCAAGTTTGTTTTGGGTCCCTGAGTACAGCTCCACCAACCCCCCGGCAATTTGCTCTACCCGCTCTGGCACAGTTAATCAAGGGGTATGTATCTAGGCACATATGAATATCACTTATACTTTAAGTGTAATGGACTCAAACTCACAGGCAACTGCTGACTGAAATAACTGTCTTTACTTTGGCAGTATGGAAAGAAATAGTAACATGCATTTAAACATTTGACTTGCAATACACATGAACAGGTCCCTGCAGTATGTGCTATAAACATGTACACATATATGTATCAGGATAGCAATGGGGAGCGGAGCGCCACGTTCAGCGACCGTCTGCTATGCACCTCTGAGGTGCAACAAATCTAACTGCGCCTACCTAACGGACCAGGCCTGATCCCTAGCAATAGAGCTCAGTCCTTGAGAAAATACAGTATTCTTCACCGGCAAGAGAACTGTAGAGGTGGTGCACATGTAACAATCTGCTGCTCTGAGGTAATTGTGCCTTGGCAGTTCAATAGGCATAGAGTGAAAGTGACAGTGTAGGATGAGCCTTTCAGCTCGCTCACCACTCCGGGGTACCGTCCTCAGCTCCGGGACCTCCACTGGCGGCGTCCGGCCTCCTCGTCACAGCCCCTGCGCTCCGGTCCTCTCTCCGACCGACCATCCTCAGGGAAAAGTCTCCGCTCTGCTGCTGCTGACCATGAGGGGTGAGAGTCTCTCTCTGTCTGCTGCAAGGCCCAGGCTTCAGGCCTTCAGCAGTCCGGGTCCGCACAGGTGTCTCCTCACTCAGTGGTCTCTGTGTCACCAGCCCAATCAGAAGAGGAAGAGGCGGTCCTTCCTCTCTCCTTTTATCACCTCCCCCATTAGCCTCTCGGGCGGAAACAAACATCCTCCCGGGAGCCTGGGGAATTATGGGGACTGTAGTCTTCTCCCCTAAAAGGGGAACGACCCCGCTACACACTCCCCCCACTTTGAATCTTTGGTCCCCAAAGACATTGTTCAATCTACAAGCTTTCTTGGAAACAACACGTTCACATAATTCAGACAGAGGAGCTTCCCACCAATTAGCAAAGGATGGGGAGCTGTCCTGTCTACAGGTCACTTCAGTGTGGGCGACCTGTTTAACTGTGCCAGAGAGTGAGCTGGGGTTGCCCTCCACCAAATGAACAGTGGATGGGTCAGGGCGTTCAGCACTTCTCCTTGCTGTGGTAACAGAGTCCTCTGAACTTTTTCCCATCTTGGGGTAAGTTAACTTCTTGGGAGGCCTCACAACTCTGCGAGATCTCTGTTCTCTTGGCACTTCTTCAGGAACACATTCTGGCAACATCTCTGGTTCTGGAACATCTACTTCTTCTTCTTCTGAGTAGAGACCAGGGATATCTTCCCAGCACTCAGGCACAACACTGAATGGAACAAACTCTGTAGCTTCTGGGTTCAATGTTTTATCTTCCACATCCTCAGTAAGTGGAAGATCTATGGCGGAATTTCCTTGAGTTGAGGAAGGCCATAGCCATTCAAGTTCTCCTCTTTCTTCTTCTACTGATTGGGGGTCCTGTCCACCCCTAGTTTGGGATTTCAGAGACCGAGTGTTAGGCCTGGGGGTATCCAGAATGGAAACAGATTCAGGTAAGTCTCTCGCTGGAGGTATTCTGACTGCTTTAGTGAGTGGGAGCAAGTGATTCCTATGCCAGGTCTTCAAAGGCCCCACTCTCCCTTCTGGCTTCAACTTGTAGACAGGCAATCCAGGTAGCTTTCTACAGATGATATATGGCTCTGATCTCCATCTATCAGCAATCTTGTGTTTTCCAGGGATCCCTAGATTGCGTAACAGTACACGGTCCCCAGGCTGTAGGTCTTGTACTCGAACCTTCAAGTCAAAGTTCCGCTTGTTTCGGGCCCCTCTCTGGTCAGAGGCCGCCTGAGCCTTCTCGTAAGCTATCTTCAAACTGTGCCTCAGTCTGTCCACATATCCTTTGTGGGAGGCCTCAGAGGCATGGTCTAAGGAAATGCCAAAGGCCAGATCCACTGGCAACCTTGCTTCTCTCCCAAACATAAGCCGGTAAGGGGAGAAACCCGTCACATCACTTGTGGTACAGTTGTAAGCATGCACCAGAGCTGAAATGTGTTGGCTCCAATGTTGCTTCTTCTCTGTTTCTAAAGTTCCCAACATGTTCAATAGGGTCCTGTTGAACCTTTCAGGCTGGGCATCACCTTGAGGGTGATATGGTGTAGTTCTAGTCTTCTCTACTCCCAGAGAATCTAGTAGTTTCCTGATCAGGCGACTCTCAAAGTCCCTTCCTTGGTCTGAATGGATTCTTTGTGGTAGTCCATAATGAACAAAGTACTTCTCCAAAAGTACCTTAGCCACTGTAGAGGCCTTCTGGTCCTTGGTTGGGAAAGCCTGAGCATAACGGGTGAAATGGTCGGTTACCACCAGAACATTTCCCAATCCACTCAAATCGGATTCGAGGCAGAGAAAATCAATGCATACCAGATCCATTGGGCCTTGACTCTGTAGATGGCCCATTGGGGCAGCTTGATGGGGTAAAGTCTTTCTCTGAATGCATCTTGCACAGGAATGGCAATACTCCTCCACTTCGGCCCTCATGCAGGGCCAATAAAACCGGTCTCTGACAAGTTGGAAGGTTCTCTCTGCTCCCAAGTGACCATGCTGGTCATGTAGGGCAATCAGCACAGTCTCTCGATGCTTTTCAGGGAGAAACAACTGCCACTTATCTTCTGAGCTATCAGAGTGGCCCCTTCGGTAGACCACCCCCTGATGCACCTGTAATTTGTCCAACTCTCTCCTCAGTAGGCGGGCCTCTTTGGAAGGGTGAAGTCGAAGTCCCTCTGGACTCTTGTTTTCCAGTGCCTCCAGGACCAATTTCCCCATGGGGTCTTCCAATTGGTCACACCTTAACTCCTTCTTGGACAGCTTCGGTAGGCACTCTTCTTCTAGTTGAGTTACCCCACAGTAACACTTTGGGACTCCCACTGTGGTAACTCCTATCTCTTCAGCTCTGGATCCTCCTCTGGCTTGGAGTTCAGCCCCCTGACAAAGGGCTCGCACTCCTTCTGGTGCCACTTGAGTCCAGTCTTCCCAGTCATCGACCATGACATGGGATCTTCGGGACAGGGCATCTGCATCCCTATTTCCAGCCCCTGGCCTGTACTTGAGGCTGAAATTGAATCCAGACAACGCCGCCAACCATCTGTGTCCAGTTGCATCCAACTTGGCGGTGGTGAATAGATAGGTCAAGGGGTTGTTATCTGTTTTTACAGTAAATTCTGCCCCATAAAGATAGTCTTTTAGTTTGTCAACTACTGCCCATTTGAGGGCTAAGAACTCCAACTTGTGGGTGGGGTAGTTCTTCTCTGAGGGAGTCAGGCTCCGGCTCACATAGGCCACTGGTCGTAGCTGATCTTCGTACTCCTGGTAGAGTACTCCACCTAGGCTTTCATGGCTGGCATCAACATGTAGCTCATATGGCCTAGTGGGGTCAGCATAGGCCAAAACTGGGGCTGTGGTGAGACTCCTCTTCAAGGTTCTGAAAGCCTCTTCACACCTTGAGTTCCATTGGTCTTGAACCGACTCACCGGGTCTCCTGGGCCCCAATCCATCTTCCTCTCCTTCTGTCTTGAGCAGCTCGTTTAGGGGTTTTGCAATGCGGGCAAACCCATCCACAAACCTGCGGTAGTAGGAGCAGAACCCCAAGAAAGATCGAAGTTCGGTGACTGTGGTGGGTCTCGGCCACGAAGTAACTGCCTCCAACTTCTCAGGGTCTGTAGCCACCCCTTTTTCAGACACTATGTGTCCCAGATAGTTCACAGAAGACTGATAGAACCGGCACTTCTCGGGAGAAAGTTTGAGTCCCTCTTCACTGAGCCTCTTCAATACTTTCTCCAATCTGGCTTCATGTTCTTCCAAGGTTTTTCCAAAAACAATGACATCGTCCAGGTACACAAGGACTTCTATGAGATTCATGTCTCCAACTGTCCTTTCCATAAGGCGTTGAAATGTAGCAGGAGCTCCAGATAGGCCCTGAGGCATCCTGTTGAACTCAAAGAACCCTACTGGGGTTATGAAGGCAGTCTTTTCTCTATCTTCTGGATGCATGGGAATTTGATAGTACCCACTCTTGAGGTCCATCACACTGAACCACTTAGCTCCAGATAAACTCTGTAAGGCATCCTCTATCCTTGTCGTGGTGTACTGGTCAGGAATGGTCCTCCTGTTGAGAGTTCTGTAGTCAATGCAGAGCCTCAACGACCCATTCTTCTTCCTGACTACCACTATTGGGGAGGCATAGGGGCTTCTGGACTCCCGAATCACTCCCGTCTTCTTCAGTTCCGCAAGCTGCTCCCTCAGATCCTCCAGATCTTCCAAACATCTTCTCCTTTACCCGCCCCTTTCACTTCTGACCAGCCAACTGGGACAGCAGGGCTCACCTGTCCCAGTAACATCCTGGCAGGGATCTCCACGGGCCGCTCCGTGGGGTTCCTTACACTGACAGGGACTCTTCCTCTAGCCTTCTTCAGGGCCTTGATTGGGATCACTTCTGGGATCACTTCCAGGCCTGAGTGACCCTCCATTGGGTCAGATTCCAGCATCACAAAGGGACCAGGCTGCTCCCAATTGAGCTTCACCGTGGCCCTCAGGCAGGTCACCTCTCCAGGCTGTAACACCGCTCCTTCTCTTCCAAGTCTCCATACCTTTCCTATCCCCTCACTTGGGGTCTTCTGCTCTAGGACCAACCGCTGGTAGGCCGCCTTCAGCATGGGATGGATCTTGGGAGCTGAAAGATTCTGCTTCTGTACAAGGGGGGTCAGGAGCCTTCTGACTAGATCCATGTTCGTCCCTATGATCAGGGAAGTCTTGCTGGACCCAGGCGGGCGAGGGCACACCACTGCCAGGGTGTCAAACACTTCAGTCTTTCCAGCCACGGATGGGTCAAAGGTCAATCTTATGGGTAAGTAGCCGTCGTAGGGGAAACTCTGAGTTCCCAATCCCCATATCTCCAGCTCCTCTATCTTCTGAATGGGCAGATGACTCAGGTATCTGTCGTAGAAGTCCCTGTACAATAGGGTCACTTGTGCTCCAGTGTCTAGGAGGGCCTGTGTGTACACTCCTTCCACTTGGATGGGTACAGTAGGGGTAGGGCCGAGTTGATGCTGTCTTCTTCTTTGGACTCTTTTCTTTCCAACTGGATTTGCGCTGGATTCTTTCCTGAGCCTGGTATGCATTAATTTTCTCCCTCTTAGTGGGAGTACGAACCCGCTGAGGGATATTGTTATCTCTCATCTCTAAAGGTTCTCGCTTGGGAGTACTGTGTCTCTTCGGAGGGGTCTTGCCTCCTTTCTCTGGGGTGTACCTTGGTTGAGGAACCCTGGGTCCCTTTTTAGGGGTTTGATCTCCTAGCTTTCTTTTCCCGTTATACTTCTTGGAGCTCACTGAAGGTGATGGGCACCCGGTTGACTCCTTCACCGGGGCCCTTTGGCGTTTCCCGCCGGCTATCTGTTTTCTTCCTCTTGGGACTGGCACATACAGCTGCAATATGGCCCACTCCCCCGCAGTTAAAACAGATCACCTCTCCGTAGTCAGGTGGGGATGCTGGTGCTGAAACAGTTGGAAATAATTCCCTCCTGCTTGTCTCTTTCTTGGGACTGGGCGTCTCTTTCGCCACCAGAGATGTCAGTATCTCCATCATCTGGAACATCTGCAACTTCAGGGCATCTACTTCTGTCTCTCTTTCAGGGGTTAAGGCCGACCTGACCGTGGCCACTGGAAGTTTTGTAGACCCCATTACTTGCTTTTCCCGTTTCTCTTCCAACATGGCCTCTTCCTCTCTGACCATTTGAATGAGATCGGGGTAGTCCAGGCTCTTCCCATCCTGTCGGGTGCGTAGTACTAGTGCAACAGGGTCTAGGGGTTGGGCTCCCCTCAACACTAGCTGGGCACGGGCTTCATCTACCTTCACCGGATCTATCCCCTTCTTCAGGATAATCCTATGCCGGATCTTGTCTATACGTCCCATATACTCCGACAGCTTCTCCCCTGTCTTCTGGTAACAGTGTTCCAGTTGATAGGTAAGCTCCGTGATTTTCTCTGTCCCACCAAACACACTTTCCAGGATGTCTAGGTAGTCCTGGGCAGTGCAATCCTTCTTGCTTGTCTTCAGGTTGCGTATGGCCTCTAAGGCAGGCCCTTTTAGGCTCTCAACAATCCTTTGCTTCTTTCTACCTTCTGGGACCTCCCATTCTTCTAAGGCCTGCGTGGCACCATCTAAACACTCTTCAAATCCCTCTTCTCCCGAACTCGCACAGTTCTGCACTAAGAGTGGTTTGTACAGGTGCGGGACTTTCCGCGCCCTTCTGCTCTTCCTTCTTTGGGGATAGCATAGTTTTCATTTGAAAACAGTCTCCCTTGCGCGGCAGCGCATGCAGCAATTGATAGGTCTGACCATCCAGTGCTTGTATGCTTTGGCTCCTGAACTGCTCTGGAGTCTCACTTCTCCATTCTACTAGGGCGTATGTATACCCGGCATCATTTCTCATATCCATTATCCGTGACTTGTGGCCTGGGGATAATGACATTATGAGCTGCTTGACTGCCTCTTCCTGCCATATCCCTGGCAGTTCAATGACTGCTGCTGCGGCTGGATCAGTGCCTCATAGTGTGTACCACCGTCCCACTTCGGTCGGGTCCATGCCGGTACCTTCTGGCGGCTTTTCCCGCTGTCTCAGGATCCTGGATTACGAGTCCCCACGTGTAGCGATACCCCCAGTTAAGAGGGCCGCAAGTTTGTTTTGGGTCCCTGAGTACAGCTCCACCAACCCCCCGGCAATTTGCTCTACCCGCTCTGGCACAGTTAATCAAGGGGTATGTATCTAGGCACATATGAATATCACTTATACTTTAAGTGTAATGGACTCAAACTCACAGGCAACTGCTGACTGAAATAACTGTCTTTACTTTGGCAGTATGAAAAGAAATAGTAACATGCATTTAAACATTTGACTTGCAATACACATGAACAGGTCCCTGCAGTATGTGCTATAAACATGTACACATATATGTATCAGGATAGCAATGGGGAGCGGAGTGCCACGTGCAGCGACCGTCTGCTATGCACCTCTGAGGTGCAACAAATCTAACTGCGCCTACCTAACGGACCAGGCCTGATCCCTAGCAATAGAGCTCAGTCCTTGAGAAAATACAGTATTCTTCACCGGCAAGAGAACTGTAGAGGTGGTGCACATGTAGCTTTAAATGGTGTGTTTGTTCTTTCTTGTGGATTACAATCTGCTGCTCTGAGGTAATTGTGCCTTGGCAGTTCAATAGGCATAGAGTGAAAGTGACAGTGTAGGATGAGCCTTTCAGCTCGCTCACCACTCCGGGGTACCGTCCTCAGCTCCGGGACCTCCACTGGCGGCGTCCGGCCTCCTCCGTCACAGCCCCTGCGCTCCGGTCCTCTCTCCGACCGACCGTCCTCAGGGAAAAGTCTCCGCTCTGCTGCTGCTGACCATGAGGGGTGAGAGTCTCTCTCTGTCTGCTGCAAGGCCCAGGCTTCAGGCCTTCAGCAGTCCCGGTCCGCACAGGTGTCTCCTCACTCAGTGGTCTCTGTGTCACCAGCCCAGTCAGAAGAGGAAGAGGCGGTCCTTCCTCTCTCCTTTTATCACCTCCCCCATCAGCCTCTCGGGCGGAAACAAACATCCTCCCGGGAGCCTGGGGAATTATGGGGACTGTAGTCTTCTCCCCTAAAAGGGGAACGACCCCGCTACAGATAGATATATATATATATATACACACACACACAATTTAGATTGCTAACCTGCTTGTTTTGGGGTGTGTAATAGTGGGGAAGATGTTCTCTCACTGTATGGCTGCTCCTGAGTGAAAGAAGGAAGTCAAAAGACTTCCTGCTTTCTCCAGAATACTGAGGCAGCTTCCCGCTTCTCTCTCTGATTCTCCACCTCTGAGATGGTGAATCAGAAAGTGAGAATTCTGTCACAGATCGCCAGTGAGGTGCTGAGATCGCACCTTCATACACTGGCCGTTTCTGTAACAGTCAGTTACATATTCTCACTGTGCTGAGATAATCAGTGGAGAACATGTTCTCATCTGATTACCTCAGTTTCATACACTGGTAAAGACCTGAGATCAGCTGTGAGACTTGGGATCGCAGCTGATCTCAGTTTCATAAAAGGACACCTAAGAGCTGTGAAAATGTGGAATAGACTCCCCCCAGAGGTGGTTCTGGCCAGCTCAGTAGATTGCTTTAAGAAAGACCTGGATTCTTTCTTAAAATGTACATAATATAACTGGGTACTAACATTTATAGGTAAAGTTGATCCAGGGAAAATCCGATTGCCTCTCTGGGATCAGGAAGGATTTTTTCCCCCTGCTGTAGCAAATTGGATCCTGCTTTTCTGGGGGGGGGGGGGGGGGGGGGGGGGGGGGGGGGGGGGGGGGGGTTCGCCTTACTCTGGATCAACTGTGGGTATAGGATTTTGTCTATGGGATTGTATGATATTTTTTAATTATTTTTTTATGGTTGAACTAGATGAACTTGTGTCTTTTTTCAACCTGACTAACTATGTAAGACGTAAGAATCTTGTATTTTCAGCTAGCTCAATTTGAATAGGCCCAGAGAGATTTGATGAGTTTGAGGAGTATAGCATTCAGTCAGTGCAGTAGTTATTATAAGTGTCTCCTGGTAGAATTTTAAAGAAGGGAAAAGCAATGGTGTCTGCATGCAGTGTCCTTAAGTTTAAAGAGGATGGGCATGCGCCTGCTCACCAATCCAAGCGATACCAAGCTCAGGAGGGATGGTGGGAAGATCCTGCAGCAGGCCTCTCAGTGCTTCAGCTAAGCTGGATCTGTGATGAAGGTGACCTCCCGGCTGCCACCCAGCGACCGGATACTGCCAACAGTGGAAAACATCCATACTCACTCCTGGAGGCTTTCCTTTGCCACCTAGGCTGCAGCACAGCCACGCTCTCCCCTGACTGGCCGTGGTCCCAAGAGAGCGACTCATTCAGGACGTTGCAACAGAGTCTGTGCTGGGCACCACGGGGAACAGTCTCCCCATGGTAAATGCTGCAAAGTGTCCTCGGGCACTGCAGGCAATTTAGCCAGCTCCTGACTACATCTATGTTTACTAATGCTAGCAGCAGAATGATTAAAAATAGTCAATTTTGATTGAGAGAGTGAAGTTCCGCTTTAAGCTGGCCATACACATACAGATATTTTACTGTTCAGACTAAAATGAAAATATCTGACAGATACTTTCATCCAAACTATACAGCTTGGATGAACAAATCTCCTGCCGCACCAATTGTATTTCAACCGCCATCAGGGTCAGCTGTCAAAATGTGTGAACAGCTGCTGCATCTAATTTGATTCAGCTTATTTGGTTATTCATTTGCTGGATATCGAGTGGGAGGTAGCTGACATGGTTTTCCACTAACCAAGTTTTGTCTGGTTCATTGGGAACCAGCTAAGATTTGAACAGTGTATGTACAGCTTTATTCCAAGTCAGTGGCCTGGCATGTAGAGCAGTAGTGTATTTAGATTTTGCCCTAGGCCTGACTAAATTCGTGCACCCCCTAATTTTTCTCTTCCTGTCAAGGTCACACCCCTTGCTGTTTAAGACCCGCCCTGACATTTTCGAGTGGGGACACTAGTTCTGAGGGCCGGGGGGGGGGCAATGGATTCCCTTAATTTGCATAGATTTCCTCTCACTCCTGTTTGGCTATGGGGCAGGAAGTGAAGGGAAATCTCTGCAATGGGACAGGGATGGTAAAAAATAAACGGACAAGGGCTATAACCCTCCCTTATTCTATCTAAAATGAAAAAAAAAACTGAAAAATAAAAAACTGTTGCCTAAAGTTCTAATTTAAGCACAAATTTCTGATACTTTCATGGAGAGGACTAAGAAGATATAACTATACCAATGGTGCAGCAGAAAACATAGCACAGTGAGGAAGGGTTGTGGTCCAGGATGATAGGACAGTTGCAGAATGCCGGCTGCCGCATAACAGAAGCAGTGCGGCCGCTTTATAGGGGTGCTAGACTAATTTGCCTCTCAGCCCAGTCCGCCCCATAAAATTGGGGCTTCACTAACAGTGTAGTGCAAGCCAGCGGGGACTCTTTCTGTGCTGCCCCCCAGCAAAGTGCTGCCCTAGGCCTGGGCCTTGTCGGCCTAGGCAAGGATACAGCGTTGATGTAGAGACTTCTAAAAGACAACCCTAGAACTCACAACTTAACAAAAGCCAAAATCGGAGTGCCCATATTTCTATTCTCCCTTAAATTTCACTTTAAGTCATGTCTCTATACTTTTAAAAAGTAAAGGCGTTATTTATTATATAAAATATGTTCTATGTAAAATATAAAGGAAAGAGCATTTTCTGTTTTATGAGAGAAGCACTAGAGGCTTCATGGCAGATTCAACTCTACAGCTCCTGTCTACTCTCATCACTGTTTATTTTACCCTCACGTGCAGGCATTTTATTTAAGCTTCCCCATGGATCCCAGGTTGTCTCATTTATGTATAACATTTCCCTGGGCCCCAGAAGTTCATCAGAAAGACCCAGGAGACTGTAGCATGGAGGGAATTTTTTTTCTTATTTCAGCACGCAGACAGTTTAAACACAAGCCAGCACTGCATTTGCCAATAATAAAATGAAAGTTCCGGCCACAGTCCCTGGCAGAGTGCTATCTCATTAGCTTACTCACTGCCTGCCTCCTTCAGCATGTAGGTGGAGAAGAGGGAAGGCTGTATCTGAGGGTTTAGCAGTATGCAAGCAGCCAGCAGAGGTCAGTGTACAGACACAGAGCACACTGAGGGTCCATTCCCAGCTGCAGGGATTTATTTTTTCATAAAAGGCACAATAAAAACACACAAACTGCAAACACTTCTCTCGTGCCATACCCATGAAGATGAATAAAACAGCAGCAATGTGAATGTGATCATTATCATGATTATCACACAGTACCGTAGATTTGAACCACAGCACCTGTACTGTGTGATCATCATCATGATAATGATAATGATGATGATCATATAAAGGACATTGAAATGCATCCTTAGGCCTTATTTACACTTGTGTTTAGGACAGGGGTAAAAATATGCGGCTCAGCTGCTGAAAGACTCGCTACAAAGCTACTGGCATTTTTATAATGTTATTTTAACATCCAGTGTGCATGATGGAGCCTTAAGAGGGCGTAGTAAGGGGTGTGTCCTTTAAGGTGTCCCTCGTTCCCATCTAAAAAGTTGGGACGTATAGTGACATGCCTACAAATGTAGTTGATATTTTAACATTTTCAAAATATAACTGTAGTAAAGTGGGTTAAATAGTATCTAGTTTGTAGCACCACCAAACTTTATTATAGTTTTTTTTATTTTTATAAAAAAATAAACAAACATTGTCACATAATAATTCACAGAGCCTTGCAAAATGCTTGAAAACACAGGCATTAACCAAGCAGCATTCATTGTGGCTTTTTGGAAGAGTTTACCAGACAAATTCTTATGTTTGAAAAAAAAGTGAACTTTACATTAAAGTAGTATTAAACCCAAAACTGAAAATGTAATATATTGCAGCTTACCAATTATTAGATGTGGTGGCTGCATCCGTTTTCTTTGGCTTTTTCCCTCTGTTTTCACCTGGTGATCTGGTCAATTACACAGCTCCTGTATTCGAGTGTGCCCACTCTGGATGAAGGAGAACAGAGACATCTTTATGTTTAATGTTTATTTTATTTGTTTTTAGGATTTACAAACTGAATACAGAAAAAGAAAAAAAGGTGTACGATGAGTGCACAGAGACACCCTAAGACAGCAACATTGAAGGTCCCTTGACCCCCCTCCTAGGGAAAGGGAGCCTTGACTGCTGGAAGCATGGCACTACATGGCTACCAAGACCCCTTTCACACTGGGGCCGCCCGTGCATTAGCTGTTGCCATCGATGGATTTTGCTTTATGGGCCATGCCAAGTTTAATACCTATCTCACACTGATGGTGGAGACAGGCCTCTTAAACTATCTGTGTTTTGTTATGGATCAGGGTATAACTGTTACTGGCATGGTTATGTGGTATTTTTAATATTGTTACAGTTGGTATGTTCAATAAAGCTGTGGCCTTACCCTAATTCCAACTTAAATTAGTCTGGTGTCTTTTTGGGGGCAATGTATTTATTTGTAATAGCTGGTTAAAATGCACCTATGCTTCTCAGCAGACATAAAGGCCTCTTGACTCTCCCTCCCTCCTAGGGAAAGGGAGTCTTGACTCCTGGAAGCTTGGCAAGTACAGGGGCATTACCTAAAACAGGGAGGTTAAGTGGCTCTGATGGGATTGGCCACTAAGGCACGAGTTGACAGGGTGGAGCCTGAACTCTAGAAAAAACGACGTAAGGGCACGTCCCACTACTCTGAGGAGATTCTGATTGCACAAGAGTTGACCACCCACCAGCCCGTTGAGTTTTGTCACAGCTTTATTGGTGGTTTTACCTTGCCAGCTATGTATATTGCTTTATGGGCCATGCCCTGAAATTTAAATCTGGGATCAGCTCAATGCCTGTCCCGCACTGGTGGTGGAGACGACTATCTGTGTTTTGTTATGGATTCTCACAGTATAACTGACTGGCATTGTTATGTGGTATTTTGAATATTGTTACAGTTCGTAAGTTCAATAAAGCTGTGGCCTTGCCCTAATTGAAACTTAAATCAGTCTGGTGTCATTTTGGGGGGCAAGGTATTGGTTTGTAAAGATGGTTAAAACGCGCCTATGCTTCTCAGCAGCCATGTTAATCTAACAAATTAAACCCAAATTCCAGGTAATAATTAATAAGCAGTTACAGCAGTTTGTTTCTTTTTTGAATAAAGGTTTTATATAAATAAATAAAAGCTGAACATTGTACGCATACCTGTCAGTGTTATATTGGTTTGTCTCAACCCTGTAACTGCTACATCTGCAGGACAGCTTGTTTCTTAAAAAACAGGATCAGGATCACCAGAGGAAAAAAAAGAAAGAAAGACTTAAAAAGAAAAACAAATGCATCCATCACACCTAAGAATTGGTAAACTGCACCTTAATAAATGTTTACTTTTGGGTTTAATACCGCTTTAATCTCTGAAATTTAAATCCACATATACAGTATGTGCAAAAGGTTTTTTTTTCCACACCTGAAGACAGTGTTAAATCCACCTCAAAGCCACTTAAGTCTCGTGCACACGATGAGAATATTGGACGAATGACCTTCCATTATTTTTTCTTTTGTATGCTAGTCTCATATCGAAAATGAAGAGTTACAAAAGTTAAAGTTACAAAAATTCTCATATGACAGAATACAACTTTGGAATTTATGTAATGTGTTGTATTGTAGTCTTTCATTTCCAAGCAAGCGTGGTCTTGGTCTTGCGATTTTTTCAGATGAATACTGTACTGATTAAAAAAAAAAAATCGTAGGTTCTGGTATCGTACGAGAACATTTTTCATATTTATCCCTTTGGAAAATTTCACATGAACGGTCATGATTGGCTCTCAAAAGCTGTGTACTAACGATCAGATTATCCTATGATCGATTTAAAGGCGGTATTTTACATCTGATTTTCTGACTGTGTGTACTAGGCTTTACAACAGATAAAAGAAACGTGTGCAGCTGAAAAAAAAAAAAAAAAAAAAAAAAAAAAACACATCCTATAGCACAACTCAACTAAGGCCTGGTTCACACTGCTGCGGTGCGGGAGATCGCATATGATTCGTACCGCACTGCAGTTCAAATCATATGCGAGCTCTGTGCGATGCAAATTCAGCCATACAGATAGTATGGCTGAATTTGCATCGCATTCGGCCCAAACTCGCACAGGACCCTTTTTTTCGGTCCGCAGCAGAATCGGATCGCATGGTGTTCTCACCATGCGATCCAATTCCTGTCCGAGTTTGCAGATCGCACTGCGATATGCGAGCTGATATGGGGGTGTCATTAACATTTCACTGACACTCCCAGCAGCTCGCATAGGGCAGTGTGAACTCGCAGTAGATTCGCAGCGTTCCCGCACCGCAGCAGTGTGAACCCAGCCTAAGCCACAAAGGACAGGGATCACACTGAAACTGGAAGCCCGGTTTACCGCTTAGTACACTTTAATGGTAAAGATGAACACATTTTGTGTGTGCACCTGTTAATATAATAATGCATACTGGATACTTTGGTATTAACAGTACACATAAAAAATAAAAAAATAAATAGTTTTAAATAAACTATACATTTACAATGCACTATTGTTCACTAGTCATTTTCTGGTGTGTGTGTGTGTACCGGTATATACATATTGTTGAAGTTTAAGCATTTTCATACGTTGGCAGTGAGTTACAGAAAACCTTTCATGTACACTAATAGAAAACAAAAATTGTATCGGTAGATTGAGGCAAATTTGAGTCTGAAGTATGATCGAAGTTCACAACTGAATCACGTGTTGAAATCACATGCCTTTCACGGAAATTCAACCCCTCCGTCTTCCTCCCTCCCATCGGAGGTCAGTGACAGAACCTCCCACACATGGAAAAAAAAAAAAAAAAAAAAAAGCCAGGCAATGTTTTCCTTTCAGGCAAGCATCCAGAACCCCCATGCCTTTTTGTTAGCACAGTGGAGTGCATAATTTTTTTTAAACAGCTTTCTGCTCCATTGTTTTGTTGCAAACCATGCTTGAATGCAGACATTAGAACAATTATATGTTCATGTCATTGTTTTTAATCACTATGATTGTTAAAAGATTATTAGGTTAATCATTAATACCAGACTAGTAGCAATAAATATATTTAAAGCAGTAGTTGACCCAAAAGCAAACATGTATTACATTGCAACTTACCAATTCTTAGATGTGATGACTGCATTATTTTTACGATTTTCTTTATTCTATTTTCATCTGGTGATCCAGCCAGTAAGTCTGTTGTTTTACAAAAGAACCTGTATCAGTTACAGGGATGAGACAAACCACTTACCACTGACAGTGGGTGATTACGATGATCAGCTTTTACTTATTCATGTAAATTTTTATCCCAAAAAGAAACAAAAAAGCTTTGCTGTAACTGCTTAAATTGTGTGCTTGAGTTTGCCTTCAATTTGTTAGTGTATCTAAATCTGTTAGTACTTCCAACATTCCTCTCCCTCCCCACTGACAATGCTGTTGTTCAAAGGTGCCCCCTGTGCTCCTCCATCCAAAGTGTTAGCACTCTAATACAGGGGGTGTGTTACTGGCCAGATCACCAGGTGAAAACAAACAGAGGGAAAAAAAGCTTGAAAAAAAAAAAGAAGAAAGAAAGTGAATGCAGCCATCGCATCTCATGATTGGTAAGCTGCAATATATAAAATTTTTAGTTTTGGGTTCAATACCGCATTAAGTATCAATAAACCTAATCCTTAAAATCCTATATTTGAAAATTGCTTTTGAAATGTTAACACAATCTTTTTTCTTTTTAAATGTTCAGACACCTGCTGATCCTGCCATGATGGCCGTTGTTCAGGCACTTCCTGGTAAAGCATGACATTGTTCTGTCCCTGTCTCCCCTATTTTGCCCCCATGTTGTCACCCTGGTTTTTTATTTTCAACACACATTACACAGGCCTGCTCCACTGTGGTCACCATCGGGAAATCCTTCCATATACTGTACATAATAGGTTGGCTGCAAGAGATCAGCAGCACCGAGATGCAACAAAATATATATACAAAATAAAATAAAAAAAAACACCAAAAAAGGGGGAGGGGAGTCAAAACATGCATTTTGTTGAAAAAAAAAAAAGGGGGGGGACTTTTGTGATGCACAGTGCTTTAGTAAACAGAATGCAGCTACTTAATTCAGTAGCTTTTAGTGATAACCATTGCAGCACTGATGTCTTGCAATTAATTACCACAAAGGATACCGTCTATGTGGAGTTTATACATCCTTTCATTTTTGTACTGGTTTTCTCCAGTTCCCACAATCACACTTTTAAATGGTTTCCACTCAATTTGCTTTACTGGGTGTATGTTTGTGGTAGAGAAATTAGACTGCAAGCTCCTTTGGGTGCAGGAATTGATGTGAACCATTCAGTGTTTTGTGTATACTGCTCTGTAAAATGTGTCAGCACAAAAGAAAAAAAGAAAAGTGCTGCATAGATTTTCAGCATGCTGGAAAATATATAACTGTAATTAAATCTGATTTCTCTTGCTCCATACAGGAAAAGAAAAAAAAGGAGGGGGGGGGGAGAGCAAACCTTTTCCTGCACATAATTTATAAAGTGCACCCACATGAGGCAGCATTAGCAATGGAGCTGAAAATTGCCACATTTCCGTATACAGCCTGGTCAGAACATTCTGGAAGCAGAAGCGCACACAAGGGAAACAAAGAAAGAGGCCACCCTTCCCCCACACAGCAGCATAACATAAGCATGCAGATGGAGAGGAGCTAACCCTCCCCAACTCACTTCACAGAAAGATGAGCTCAGAGCTTAGCCCTCCCCCAACATGCACACTGAAATCAGCACAAAGAGCTCACTACAGATAGAGATAACAAAAAAAAAAAAAACAGTGAGCTCTCTCTCCCATCCCCCACTGGCTAATAATTGACTTCCACATTCAGGAGCAGCACAGAAAGCTTCACCCTCCCCCATTTACAGATAGAAAGCATGAGCAACACAGCCTCTCCCTTGTGACACCCAGGAGACTTGTAGACTATTATACAGTCTGCCACGCCTTCTGCTAGAAATTCAGGGAAGGAGCACATGGGTGAGCTGTGCCATACATGGCTTATTGCACCCTGCCAAAAGATACAAATGGAGATAAGAACATGTTTACATCAAATGTGTTTGCTCATATGTTGCAGTATGGATTTGGTTGCTTAGCAAACTGTACTTCCACAATACACTAATGAAAGGGAGACATTGCTACCAATATGAAATATGAATAGTGGTGGGCAGAATGACATCAAATACAAGCAATGCTGTAGTATGTAGTAGAGAATTCTAGAACTTACCAATATATACAAAAAAATTTTAACTATAAAGTGCCAGAAAGCCAGAATTCATGTGCTATGTGTTGCATTTCTAGCACTCGAACCTTAACAATAACGATTATTCTCAGATAACTTTGCAGGATAAACAGTTAACCAATCCATTGATTTTTTTTTTTTACTTCTAGGACAACGGTAAACTGAAATTGAATGTGATCCGGCAGTTTTCAGCATAATTTTATTTAGATCAATTTTATTTTGCATTTGTGTGTGCAGGTGTTATATAGTATTTTTTTTTTTTTTTTTAAGCATGCATACTTACATGTGTTTGTCTTACAGCCTGCCAGCAGGGGGGAGCAAAAAATTAAGCAAGATTATTTTCATATTTGTAATCTGCAAACACATTTATCTGTAAAAAAAATTGATATTATAAGCTAGCGATACACTGATAGATCTTTGTTGCTCAGCCTGCAGGCTGAACGGAAAACAAACGTATTCCTCCATCCGCTCTATAATGTCAGGATAGACGAATCTCCCACTATGCTGAAATCTGTCAGGATACTTGAACTGCGACTGCATCTGATTAGATACAGCTGCTGTTCAGCCATCTATTTTCCATCTGGCTTTTTTTTTTTCCAATATCAGGATGTCCAGCGAGAGGGTGTCATCAGAGACATCAACAAAATGGAAAATTGTATCAAACACTTACCGTAATTTTCCTTCCCTAACGTTAATCCATGGCATCATACTACCACCTGTATGCTGCCATGCTGGTGCCAGGGAAGACAAATTTTGTCAGGTTTATTAGGAACCACATGAAATTTGCTCCATTTATAACGAGCTTAAAAATGAATAGGGCCTCGTGCACACTGCAGAAACAGGCATTTGAGTTTTTTTTTATAAAAATAGTTTCAGCCTCTAAACGCCCCTCCATGTTAGCCTATGTGTCTGTGCACACATATGCATTTACAGGCAGGAATAAAAAAAATCACTGAAAACATTCAGAAAGGAGCATTTGGGCAAAAAAAAAAAGCAAACGTGCAGAATGCATTCTAATAACCAGAATAAATGACAGCATGTAACTGTACAAGCTGAAGATAGAAACTTATACACGGCTGTTCCAGATTCTGTCTGCTCCAGTCTTAGTAAGTACTCCCTTATGTATTTTGTAAATTATAATTATTATACAGGATTTATATAGCACCAACAGTTTGCACAGCACTTTACGATATGAAGTGGGACAGTCCAATTACTATACAGTTCAGTACAGGAGGAGTAGGAGGGCCCTGCTCATGAAGTTTACAATCTAAATATTGATGTCATATTAAAAAATAATAATAATCTGTAAATATTTAAATGCATACAAAAAAAAGAATTGTCTGCCAATTCAAAATCTGTTTAAATTAACCCATAAAAATTCAAGCAAATTTAATTTTAATGTGTAATAAATCCAGTTCAGGTGACCCATTAAACACAAAGTATCCACTCTTTTCAACATTTAATCTTAGCACCCTAACAGGAAAGAAATACTAATGGGTCTTCTTCTGGCTGTGCCTCAATAAACAGCTAAAATTATTGTATCACATCAACAATCATTCTGACTGTAAACAGAATTTTACATATTAGCTGTGATCTTCAGACTATTTGTTCGTGCAGTGACAATCTCTCTTTGTTTAGCAGGAAAGAACACACAGCTGCTGCCTTACAAGCAGACAGAGCCAGATCAGACCGGTTTCAACCAGTTCAGGCTGGTTTATCAGCTAAAACAACCGCAGCAGCTACATGCAATTTCTGGAGCAGACTCTAGCAGCTGCTGAAGTGGAACAGGATGGAGTTTCTAGCAACTTTAACTGCTTTAAATCAGCTTTCGATTGTAAAAACTTTAGATCCAAGCAAACTATCAACACCACTGCTTATATTTACAGCAAAATAAAAGTAGTAGTAGTGGTAGGTTGTATTGTTTTAATGGATTGTTTATGTAATTAAAAGCTGCATGAAATTGGTTAAAATTGCTAGGAATAAGCAACATTTCATTGTCATGATCTGGAGCAGTGTTTCTCAACTCCAGTCTTCAAGGCGCTTCAACAGGTCACGTTTTAAGGATTTCCCTCAGATGAAACGGCTGTGGTAATTACTAAAGCTGGATGCACACTATACAATTTTCTTTAGATTTTTTTCCTTCAGATTTACCAAAAACATATATTATGAGGTCAAACCTTAAAGGGGTTGTAAACCCTCGTGTTTTTTTTTTTTTTAAAAACAAAACATGTCATACTTAGGCCCCATGCACACGAGACGCAGATGCAAACTCTGCTGAACGCATGTTTTAAAAAGCAGAAACCTGCGTTTAAAAACGCGCGTTTTGCTGTGTTTTCATGTCGCGTTTAGACGCGTTTAGATGCGTTCAGGCGCATTCGCGTCTAAGCATTTGTAAAGATAACATCATATAGACCCTCCCCAAGCTCAGAAAGCATGTATTATTAACTATTTCTGCCATTTTGTGAGCAGCAGGAGAGAGAGCAGTTGTACACTTGCATTTGCCTCTCTTTCTGTGTTTTTTTTTGGAAATGGATCCCATATTGAATATATGTCAGGAAATGTTCCTGATGTTGCTCTTGATGAAGCAGCAACGTCGTTGCAAATTTGCATGAGAGGTCCAGAATCAGAGCTTAGCGATATTGGACCCATCCGTTGATGGCACAGCGAATGTCCGTTGGATATTTCACAAACATGTATGCATTTCACAAACATGTATACACCAGTGAGTATATATGCTCTATGAACTATCTAAACTAATTACGACATTTTTAAACAATTTTTTCTAGTATTTTTTATGGTTTACCATCATATTTCTGAGTTTTCTGGTCAAAAAAATTGGGTTCCTTTTAAAAAGGCTTATAAACGTGGAAAAGCAAAGTGTCTGAACGCATTTTTTTGCTTCTGGAAAAACGAGGTTAAATGCAACTGCATAAAAACAAGAAAAAACTAGATTGTGTACATGGACACATAGGATAACATTGCATGCGTTCAGGTGCAGTTGAAAAAAGTGTCCAACTGCCTCTGAACGCGCGTTTAACTGCGTCTCGTGTGCATGGGGCCTTACCTCCGCTGTGCAAATCGTTTTGCACAGAGTGGCCCCGAACCTTCTCTTCTGGGGTCCCTCAGCGGCGCTGGTGGCTCCTCCCTGTATCGAGTGTCTATGTTGGAGAAGCGCTCTCTTTGGTGAACACCCCTGCGGGCAGGCTCCCGAGTACCACATTTGTGTCTATTCACACAGAATGCAGGACTCGGAGCCACGTCATTGGATTTGATTGACAGCAGCTGGAGCCAATGGCTGTGCTGCTATTAATCTATCCATTCAGGAAACGAGACACCAGCTACAGATGGTGTGCTTGTTCCCGGCCAGAGAAAGATCCGTGTCAGGTAAGTAAAAAGCACTACAGAAGAAGGTTTTTCACCTTAATGCATAGAATGCATTAAGGTGAAAAAACAAAGAACCGAACCAGACCCCGAGTGTAGTAATTTCATTGGATGTTGAAAAAGCATTCGATAGGGTGGGGTGGGAGTTTATGGTCGGCATTTTGAGGGAGATGGGTCTGAGAGAGCGATTGATAGGATGGGTGACGGCACTGTATGCAGATCTTAGAGCAAGGGTTAAAGTTAATGGTAGACTATCAGATTATTTTGAGATATTAAATGGGACTAGGCAGGGATGCCCACTGTCCCCATTGTTATTTGCTATGGTGCTGGAGCCCTTTCTGCACACGATTAGGGGAAACAGGAAGATCAAGGGGATTTGTATTGGATCAACGGAACATAAGATCTCAGCTTACGCAGATGATCTACTACCTCTCCTCTCCTCAAGAGTCTTTGACGGAACTGATGTTGGAAATAGATCACCTTGAAACAATCCTTTCCTTTTGTTTGGCGCATTGATTTATATTCTATTTAGGGATATATATCTCTTCATATATAAAGCGCCTATATGATCTAAACTATGGACCCTTGATGGTATCCATAATAAAAGACTTGCAAAAGTGGAGAAGTCATACTCTTACATTGTTTGGCAGGGTAAACGCATTTAAAAAGAGTGTAATTCCAGGGCTTATTTACGTTTTACATAACGTACCCATAACACTCCCACAGACATTCTTTAAACAAATACGAAGGGCTTTTATGACCTTTGTGTGGGGAGATAAATATCCCAGATTGGCACACAATATTTTGAGGAGACCAAAATGGAAGGGGTGGGTGGGACTCCCGAATATAGCATTTTATTACAGAGCCATGGCCCTGATTCATATAATGAACTGGTGCCATGACTCTGCTAGTAAAATTTGGGTGCCCTTGGAGAAAACATTAGCAGGTAGGAACTTGGCCGGATCCCCCTGGATTCTGGTTTCTTATAGGAGGTTGTCGGAATATGCATCATCACTGACAAAGACAACACTATCCATTTGGGATAGAATGAACAGTACGGGAAAGTTTGCCCCCCCCCCCCCCCCCCATATCCCCTTTAACACCATTGGAGGGATTTTCCTGGTTTTCCCCAGGGAAGAGAAAAGGGAGTTTAGATCGCTGGGGAATGGACGGCATTGGTGGATTTGGTTCGAATACTGGGGGAAGTACCTATGACTATGTAAATACAGTCAACTGACAGACTTGATCAATAAGTGGAAGCACCAAATTAGGGCAGCAAACCCGCTTACTACTTTTGAGTAATGGTGTGTTAACTTCTCAGAGCCGGGTCCTATGTTGTCCCGAATGTATAGGCTGGTTCTGAGCGCCCAAAATATGACAACTTATTTCATTTGAGAATGGGAAAGAGAACTGGGCTATCATTTTACATCAAAGCAGATTAAAAAGCTGATGGGAGCGACACACCATACTTCAATAAGTTCCCATATACAGGAGATGTCTTAATAGTTCCTGACAAGATGGTATCGTACCCTGGTTCGATTGGCTCAAATATATCCATCGGCGGATGTTAACTGCTGGAGGGGGTTCATTTCTGCATTTATGGTGGCATTGCCCAAAGATTAAAGTTTTCTGGGAGGAGATAGCCCCTTGGATTAAGAAAATTACATGGATGCCGCGTACACACAGTCGGACTTTCCGGCAGAAAAAGTCAGACGGAATCTTTTCATCAGATATTCTGATAGTTTTTGGGCCTCATCTGACTTTTTTTTTTTTCTGAAAATTCTGACGGACGTAGAAATAGAACATGTTTTAAATATTTCCGACAGAATCAATTCCGACCAAAAACGGTGCATGCAATGAAGCAAGTACCATACGGCAGCTATTGGCTACTGAACTTCCTTTTTCTAGTCCCGTCGTACGTGTTGTACATCACTGCGTTCTGGATGGTCGGACTTGGTGTGATCGTGTGTAGGCAAGACCGCTTGAGCGGAATTCCGTCAGGACTCAGTCGGAAAAACTGTCCAGAGTTTATTCCGATGGAAAAAACGGTCTTGTGTACGCGGCATTAGACCTATAGATTTCTCTCCATTACATTTTCTTTTTCACGGGATGCCATTATCTGCTAGGTTTTATAAGAGAAGCGTTACTCCCCATTTGCTAAATGCAGCCAGAATATTGATGCCTAGATTTTGGAAACAGTCTGGATGTCCCACTATAGGCCCCTTTCACATGGGCGGATAGGATTCAGCTTTTAGCTACAAATAGATCAAGTTATCTACTGCAGCTAAACTAGCACAATGCTTTCCTATGGCCCCAATCACCCACTGCGTTTAGCAATGGTTTTGTTTACATGGGGTTTGGTGTGATTCGAAAAAACAAATATGACTGCATCCAGAACTGATTTATTGCAGCTATCTGCACATAACTGCATGTAATCGCAGTGTACTATTTCATCTGCAGATAGCAGCAGCAACAAGGAAAGAAAAACAGGAAGCACATCAGAAATGGCAAGAATATTCCAACGCAGCTAAACGCATGTAAATTCAGCTAATCGCAATATACAACTGCAAGTGAATGCTGTGCCAGGATTCTCTCAATTTCAAAATAACAAAACATGCTTTTAATAGCGGCAGAACCGCCCATGTGAAAGGGGCCTAATTGATTGGAAAAGGGAGGTAGAAAAATAATGGAAGCAGCGAGATGGATACATATGGTTAACCACTTCGCATCCAGGCCAATTCTGACATTTCTCTCCTACATGTAAAATTCATAATTTTTTTGTTCGAAAATTACATAGAACCCCCAAACATTATATATGTTTTTTTTTAGCAAAGACCCTAGAGAATACAATGACGGTCGTTGCAACTTTTTATCTCGCACGGTATTTGCGCAGCAATTTTTCGAACACGTTTTTTTCAGAAAAAAAACTATTTCATGCTTAAAAAAAACAAAACAGTAAAGTTAGCCCAATTTTTTTTGCATAATGTAAAAGATGAAGATACGCCGAGTAAATAGATACCCAACATGTCACGCTTCAAAATTGCACGCGCTCGTGGAATGGCGCCAAACTTTGGTATTTAAAAATCCCCATAGGCGACGCTTTAAAATTTTTTACTGGTTACATAGGAGGTCTAGGGCTAGAATTATTGCTCTCGCTCTAGCGTTCGCGGCGATACCTCACATGTGTGGTTTGAACACCGTTATGTGGGCGGGGCTTACGTATGCGTTCACTTCTGAGTACGAGCTCATGGAGACAGGGGCACTTTAAAAAAAAAAAAAAAATTTATTATTGTTAATTTGACTTTTATTTTTTGAGTTTGACAGTTTAAAAAAAAAAAAATTGATTACTTTTATTCCTATTACAAGGAATGTAAACATCCCTAGTAATAGGAATATTACATGATCAGACCTATTTACAGTGAGATATGGGGTCAATAAGACCCCACATCTCATCTCTAGGCTGGGAAGCCTAAAATAAAAAAAAAATAAAAAACGATCACCGCTTCCCAGCGGAGGCGGCGCCGTTATTTGAATGTAGAGGCTGGGCGTGACGTCATAACATCGCGCCCGGCCTCCGAACGATCATAGAGACTCCGGCGACCATCTGGTCTGCCGTAAATCTCTATGGTCATCATCCGGGGGCCGGCGGATCCTGTGTCCGACTCACCGATGGAAGCGGTGAGTCGGTAGAAGCACCGGAGGGCGGCGGGAGGGGGGGGGGGGGCGTCCCCTCCCACCGCCCATAAGAACGATCAAGCGGCGGAACAGCCGCTAGGATCGTTCTTATGGTGCAGGGAATCGCCGGCTGAAAACGGCAATATCTGAATGATGTCTGTAGCTACAGGCATCATTCAGATATACCCCCGCAAAGTAGAGGCCGTCTTATGACGGCCTCCAAATTGAAGTGGTTAAAGACCAACAGAATAAATTTAAAGATACATGGGCAGGATGGCTGTTTTTATCCTCAGAAATAGGGGTGGATTAAACCCTTTTGGCGGCAATGTGTTATGGATCGGATAGTCTGAGATGCATCTGGTGGGGGAAATTGGGAGGAGGTGTTTTTTTTTAATGTTTTTTTGTGTTGTTTAATTTTTCCTCCGCCGAGAGGCATGGGCAACATGTAAGGGAATCACATAAAGAAGGGTAGATTGAAATGAAAGTGGAGAGGTATAAAAATGAAAAATAGTAGAGTCAGATTATATTGAATTAAAAAAAAAATAAACATAATAGGACACGAAAATAGTAATTCGAAATTATACACACACATTATATATATATACCGTATTTGCCGGCGTATAAGACGACTGGGTGTATAAGACGACCCCCTATTTTTCCAGTGAAAACTTAGGTTTGGGGCTATACTCGCCATATAAGACTACCCCCCTTTCGAGGCAACACCATTTACAAAAAAACATCAGAAACAAAACAAAAAAAAAAAAACATCAGAAAAAGGAAACTGGTGAACTACAAGTCCCAGAGATCCCACAATTGGTAGGCAGCAACAATGAATCCTCTCCTCCAAAGCACCATAAATCATACCTGTATTTTAGGGGAGATCTGGAGCTGGATGTGCAGTACACAATGCTTTGTTAATATGTAGAGCACCAAGTACATACAGTATATGATGCTGTGTTAGTACAGTAGCGCCACTGAGCCAATCACGGCAGGCATTGTATTTTAATAATCTGTTGATGGATACAAAGCCTGCTCGGATTGGCAGAGGCTGTGACATCAGCCCGCACTGCTCTGACTCACGTAGCCTGCTCGGATTGGCAGAGGTTGTTACCCAATCCAAGCAGGCTTAGCAGGCTCTGTATTCATCAGAGTGCATCGCCCGCCGGGATTGGCTGAGCGGCACATACTGTATACATATTAGAATTTTACAGAGCGCCCGGTGGACTGATATCCATCTGGCGGCTTCTTCACCTGGCGTATAAGACGACCCCCGCTTTTTGGCTGTGTAATTTCGGTGTAAAAGGTAGTCTTATACGCCAGAAAATACAGTATATATATATATATATATATATATATATATATATATATATATATATATATATATATATATATATATATATATATATATATATATATATATATAGTTTTTATTTTTTTGAATTGTAGGTTGTTTGACACATGTGATAGGGTGCAGTATAATTAAGAAGCCCCCTTCTTAATTATACTTTGAATAATGTTTTGCACAAATTGAGTTTTGGTTATGGGTAGGCAAGTGGGTGGGCTTTTTCCTTTTTTTTGTCCTCTCTTTTTTTTCCCTTTCTCTCTTTTGAAGAGGACATGATCAAGGATCCGGTGTGTTTTCTTGGGGTGGGTTAGTGTGGTGTATGTTAATGAAAAGATTTATATAGATATATTGTGCAATGTGTATTTGTATGTTGTATATTGAAATTTGTCTTAATAAAGAAAAAAGTGATTATAAAAAAAAAAAAAAGGTGAAAAACCGTGAGGGTTTACAACCCCTTTAAGAGTTTAAATTTGTATGCAGTCAGGCAGGCCCTTGCACTACATGGTTTTGGTAAATATAAAGGAAAACGGACAGCAAAAGTTTTGTAGTGTGTATGGGGTCTTAGGCAGTGAAACTGATCAAATCACCTGTGCAAAATAATAGGAAGTTTAAAAATATGACCTGTTGGGGAGCTTGAGGACTGGAGTTGAGAAACACTGATCTGGAGCAAAATAATAAAACAAAATGTTCATGATCTGGTGCAAAATAATAAAATCCTATAATATTTAGGATTTGTTTTTAATTCTTGTGTACTGTAAAGAGGCATCTACTGCCTTAATGAGAACCCCTTATCTCAGTACCTAGAAGACATTGATTTATGCCCTTAACGTTTAAGGCTGGCCATACATTATACAATTTTCATACAATTTTATGTACAATTTTCTTTAGATTTACCTTCAACCAGGTAGTGTAAGGGCCTGCCTAATTGGATACAATTAAAATTGCTGTTTCGTTTTGACCTCATATTATATGTTTTTTGGTAAATCTGAAAGAAAATTGTACATGTATGGCCAGCCAAAGGGTCCTTTCACATAGGTGATCGGCCCAGCGGACTCCGCTTGCTCAGCGTGGGATCGATCCACTCATTCCCGCTGAGCAGGTGGGTGATAGGTCCGTCTCTGCTCACTGTGCTGAGACGGACCTGTCAGTCCTGCTCTCCTCTATGGGAAGATCGGATGAAAACGGACTGCCTGTTTTCATCTGATCTGATCCGCCAGATGGATGGAAAATAGGGTCACCATCCGTCTGGATTTCACGGATCACATAGCAGCGGGTGTCAGCAGACATGTAACCGCTGACATCCGCCGCTCCATAGATGTGAATTGAGTGTCCGATCAGATCCGCCTGTAACTGACAGGCGGACCTGTTTGGAAAGCCAGTGTGAAAGGGGCCTTATGCTGGCCATAGAAGGATGGAAATTTGGCTAGCTCAGCAGGGACTGGCTGGGTTTTTCGATGCACATGCAGCCGTTCCTGTTTGACAGATCAGGAATGTTGCAAATTCACTGATCAGTGTATTCTGACAGCAGAGTTATTGGGCCTTAAAAGGTAGGACAGAACAAACACCCCCCCATGACCCCTTTTTTGAAAGTATTTAATAAGAGGCAAGGCAAGCTTTTTGAAGTTGTAATTTTTTGCCCAAATTTGGGGAAAATGCTAAGAGTAAATAATTGTTTTAGTTATTTCTCTCACACAGCACAGGCGTGTGAGAAAAATCCAATAAGCACCTTTAGGCGTTCCAGGGGCAAAAAATACACATCTAATTTTTTAACTACCCATCACGTTTTTGGAGGCCATTTAGCACCAGGACGGTGAAAACACCAACAAAATTACCTCATTTTGGGAAGCAAACACCCCAAGTTATATTTCTAAGAGGCATGGGAAGTCTTACATTTTTTGCCACAAGCTTTTGGAAAATGTGGAAAAAAAGCGAAAAAATATTTTTTTATGCAAAGTTGTCAATCTATGAGATATTTCTAAAACACAGCATAGGCATACTTAAGACTGCACCTCCAAAACACATTCTCTAACTCCTCCTGAGTATGGCAATACCACATGTGTGAAACTTTTTCACAGCCTAGCCACATAGAGGGGCCCCAAATCCATTGAGCGTCTTTAAGCATTCTAGGGGCAAAAATTACACATCTAATTTTTTGACTACATAGCGTATTTTTGGAGGTCCTTGAGCACCAGGACAGTGGAAACACCCACAAAATTACCAGATTTTTGAAAGCAAAAAACCCAAGGTATGTACTAAGAGGCATGGGGAGTTTTTTGCCACAAGTTTTTGGAAAGAAAATACATTTTTTTATTTATGCAAAGTTGTCAATTAATAGGATATTTCTAATACACGGCATGGGCATATTAAAATTACACCTTAAAACACATTCTCCAACTTCTCCTGAGTCTGGTGATACCACGTGTGAGATTTTTTCACAGTCTAGCCACATGGAGGGGCCCCAAGTCCAATGAGTACCTTCATGCTTTCTAAAGGCAAAAAACACCCTGGAGCATCAGGACAGTGGAAACCCGCAAAACGACCACATTTTGGAAAGCAAACGCCCCAGCCTATTTTTTTAGAGGCATGAGGAGTCTTTTGAAAATGTAATTTGTTTGCCAAAAGTTTTTGGAAAATGTGTGAAAAAATTAAAATGTTTTTATATTATTTCTTTATATTGTTTTACGCAATGTCTAATACAGAGCAAAGGCATTCTAATGCCCTGTACACACGGTCGGACATTCCGACAACAAAATCCATCAGATTTTTTCAGACGGATGTTGGCTCAAAATTGTCTTGCATACACACGGTCGCACAAAGTCCGCCAAGAATGCGGTGACGTACAACACGTACGATGGGACTATAAAGAGGAGGTTCAGGAGCCAGTAGCCAATAGCTTCCGTTTTGTAATTTATTCTGAGCATGAGTGGCACTTTGTGCGTCGGAATTGTCTACACACGATCGGAATTTACGCAATCGGATTTTATTGTCAGAAAATTTTACATCCAGATCTCAAACTTTGTGTGTCGGAAATTCCGATTGGAAAAAGTCAGATGGAGCCTACACACGGTCGGAATTTCCGACAACATGCTCCGATCGCACATTTTCCGCCGGAAAGTCCGACCGTGTGTACAGGGCATTAGAATAACACCTCAAAACACATTCTGGTACTCTTACCTGCAAGTTCTACATGTGTAAGACCTTGTCAATGTTTTGACTGATTATGTACCGGACATTGCAACCTGTGTATCACAATAATCAGCCAACACTATATATCAATGTAGTGTAGCTTCACCTACTGCAGTACCTGTTCCTAAAAGCCTAACCTACTGGTATGTAGCTGCCCACATAGCACTATGTTCACATATTAGGAAATACAGGAGTTGGACAAAGGGTAAACCAAAAGAGTACCTGTGGTTTCAGTGGTGCAGTTGTCCACAGAGAATGTGTGATATCAGTATCTCACAGGAACATAGCCAGTGGAATGTGCAGATGGGTTACGACTGGTGCCAAGCAGAGACATTGTCTGCAAACAGGCAAAGCAGTGGTCCAGGCAGAAGGCAGGAACATGATCCATAAACAGGCCACATTCAGTAGAAATGCGCTCAAAGGATTGGTCTAGGCAGAAACATTAGGCTTGGGGCCTTGGTGAGGTAAGAGTGGACAAATGAGTAGAGGCTCTTCCCACACAAATCTCTTCTAAGCCTGCGGTCTCTAGACCCTGATCCGAGAATTACAAAACTCGAAGAAAACCAAAATGTAGTCCCGGGTTCCCTTTGGTCTAATGAGAACCTCCAGAGTTAGGGATAGCTGACATCCTTCTATGTAGAGTGGGCTTACGAGGCATGGTGGGTGTGATGCAAAGTAGATTCATGGGGGCGCCAGACACTTCCTAAATGCAAAGAGATTTGTCTCTTAAACAGAACTGTGGGAGAGAAGGTTTAGGGCCAGGACACCCTTTAGTAGTTGCAATGGTAATTGGCAGACTCTGAGACTTCTATAGATAGACAGCCATGCAGAGAAAGGCACCCAGCCAGACACCACATCTGCTTGTGTAGACACGCTGTCTCTTATGGCAACAATCTTGAACAGTTCCTAACAAAGGTTGCAATGAACTCTTTCACTTCCTCTACAATCTTCTATTGTAGATCTTAACTGAGCTCCCAGTCTCTCTCACTAGACTTGCTGATACACTGCCACTGGATCTCCCAAGCTCTTCCAACCTTCTCGCTCAGTATCTTCCTCAAGCCTTCCTCTTCCTCAAGCCTCACCTCCGCATTCCTGGGTCCCAAGCTTGACATCCAAGATACTTTTCAAGTGTCACCCCACTGGCCTGCGCGGTCCCTAGCTTGACACACAAGGCTGCTCTGCAAACGTCACCTCCGCTGACTGGGTCTGTCAGGAAAGACAGGTCCGCAGTACACTAAAGCCCCATACACACGGTCAGACAATCCGCGGACCAGGTCGGTCGGATCCTGTCCGGCGTACTTTGTCCGATGTTGGTGTTGCGTACACACGGTCGGACTACGTTGTCGGAATATCCGGTCTGCAAGAACGTCGTGACGTAAGTCGTCATCCACGAGATTAGAAAAGGGAAGTTCAGCACCACGTCAGGCACCCGTTGGGCTCCTTCTGCTGATCCCGTGTTTATCGCGAGTTAGTCGAAGTTTGGTGACTTAAGATTCGCGCTTCTCAGTTTTCTGACTCAGATCGTTACTGCTCTTCAGTTTGTGCTTGTCGTGCGTATCTGTTTATTAGTGCGTGTAGTCAGTTGGCATTTGTTGGTCATTGCGGCCTATATCTTGATATAGGACGCTTTGATTTGCACTGCTTATTGTCTGCTCGTTTCTGGTATTCATTTCGTTCTTTCAGGCCTTGCTGTTTATCGGTGCTTTCTGTTTGTCCGTTCTGACCAGCCGACCTTTTGTGACCTTGTGAGCGATGTTTCCCGTGCGTACTCGTCGCCGAGTTCGTGCTGTACGCGGAATTGGTGTCGGGCTTCTAGCTTTGAGCCAAGACCCGTCCATGAACAGAGTGACGAGGAGTATGTGGACCAAGAATTGGTTGCTTCAGCGTGACCAATTCTCGCACATGCCTTTGCTTCGTGAGATCCAGGAGAATAATCCTGATGATTTCAGGAACTTTCTCAGGATGACGGACCCCGATTTTCACCGTCTTTTGGCTTTGCTGACCCCCTTTATCAGCCGGCAGGATACCTGCATGAGACAAGCCATTACTCCGGAGCAGAGGCTTGTTGCCACGTTGAGGTACTTGGCGACAGGGAGAAGTCTTCAGGATTTGAAGTTCTCTTCAGGTATCTCTCCCCAGGGAATCATTATTCCAGAGACCTGTTCTGCCATCATCGAGGTCCTGCAGGAGGACTATATTAAGGTAACATTTCTCCTTTACTATTCCCTTCTATGTATGTTCTTTTTGCTAATGTCTTCTATTTTTGACCTCCTTCCCTAATTACCATGATTGCAATATGTTGTAATATGCTGTGCCCCTTTTCTCCTTCATGCATTTTTCCCTTCACTTACCTCCCCAGCATGCTCTTCTGCCCCAATAGACACCTATGGCCTAGTCACTTAAGCAATGTATTTTGTCTGCTGCATAGGATTTTTTGCCCCCAAACACCCCCTAAAATATGCACAAATGTTTGCTGTGTGGTTTACTTCATGTAGAGCCCCTTTTTTTTTTTGTGGGGGGGGGGGGGGGGGGGGCGAAAACTCATTAGGAACCCCCTCCCCCAACTGCTCTGTCAGATGGTACCAATCCTCTATCTGCTGGCTTTCCCAAGGTCAATACACACTATATACCTACCTCTTTATAGTGGGCATCTTTAGGGATGAATTCTGCAAAGCATGTAGTGCAAGGGGCTGCCTCCATACTTTCCATTTCCTAATTTTTTGTGTTCTTTCCCTCCTATTAGCTTGCTTGGTAATTTCATAATGTCACAATGTGCTTTCCTTTTTTTTGGGGGGGGGGGGGGGGGCCCCCCCCCCTGAAATGTTAGTTTAGCTTTCCTGGGGGCTGCCAATAGTGTTAAGTACAGAGGGTCTGGCCAAACTAGCACACATTATTGAGCCATTTGCCAATCAATGAAGTGCAGAGGGTTACCTGTCCAACAACCCCCCCCCCCAAAACCCTAGTTATTGCCAATGGCCCATCAGAAGTGTGGGGATTGATGGGGGGTGAGTAATCTGTGAAGGGGAGCCTCTACTTTTCTGTGCAAATACTTTCCAGCCTCCAATTTTATACAATGCTCTTGTTCCAAGATGTTGATTGTCTAATCTGCTTGCAATGTTTAGGTGCAAAGTGACTAATTTTTTTTTCTTGTTTCACTCCACAGTTCCCTTCAACGCCACAGGAATGGCAGACTGTGGCCTCCCACTTTGCCAGCCGTTGGGACTTTCCTAACTGCGGAGGGGCAATTGATGGGAAACACGTCCGCATCGTCCCACCGCCCAACTCGGGGTCCCACTATTATAATTATAAAGGGTTTAATAGTGTAGTGATGTTGGCGGTGGTGTCGGCAACATATGAATTTATGTATGTGGACGTGGGGATGAACGGCCGGATCTCGGATGGTGGTGCCATTACGCACACAGAGTTCTACTGGCGTCTCCAAAGTGGCAGTCTGTGCTTGCCACCTCCAGAGGAGAATGCTGAAGGACTCCCCTTCGTCTTTGTCGCAGATGAAGCGTTTGCGTTGACTCCCCATGTGATGAGGCCGTTCCCGATGAGGACCCTCACCCCAGACCAGAGGGTCTTCAACTACAGGCTGTCCAGAGCCAGAAGAGTTGTCGAGAACACTTTTGGCATCCTGGCCAGCCGCTTCCGCCTGTTCTTGACGGCAATTAACTTGGCGGAATACAAACTGAACCACATAGTTCTTGCCTGTTGCATATTGCACAACTTCCTCAAAAGACATAACAGGAACTATGTGGTGCCCGTTGGCCCAGATGTGGAGGGCCCTCCAAATGTGGACCTCACAGCCCTTCAAGTGGCACGTCCAGGCTTGCCCCCTCTAAATGCCCGCGCGGTCCGCGAGCAATATATGGAGTACTTTGTGGGTAGGGGGGCCATTGCTCTGCCTGACGATGTGTGAGAGGCATTTTTTAATAAATCTGATATTTCAACCAACCTATGATTTCTTGTCATTTCAGTATTCTTTTTTGCTTATTTTACCTTGAAATTTTTTCCCTTTGCCTTCGACAGTGGGAATGCACTTTCTGGGCAAAAGGAGGTAACAGTCTCTTCTTCCCAAAAAGATTAGTCTCATGTTGTGTGTTTGCTACCTAATCTTTGGTCTAGATAAGGTTTGTACTGCATAACTGACACCCAAAATACTCCTTTTCATCACCAGGTCAGACATGTGTGTATTCTCAAAAATGCTGTGCTCTGTGTTTTCGTACAAAGCACTGTGGGTGTCATTTACATAAGTCAAATCCACTATGCTCTACAAGTGCAGTGAAAAAGTGCCCTGGAAAAGAAACTTGCAGTGCAAAGTGGACTTGCCTTTAGTAAATAACACCAATTGCCCCCCATATCCTTTCCATTTGACATACATAATGCATTGTGTTTTTTAAATAAGGAAGCCACACATTTCGAAAAATAAAAAAGTTTACTTGGAAAACATTCACAAGTGCGTTTACAATCTTCACGCCCAAACTGACAACATCTTGGTTATTTACAGCATTGTTTAGAAACATTCCGCAATTGGTAAAACCAGGCATGGAGCAAAACAGAACCTATGAACTTGGAAAGTTCAACTTTGTAAAGTGAAGACAAGATCAGACATGACTATATGTTCAAAGTGTGTTTGATCTTGCCTTCATCACATGGGGGGGGGTCACCCCTGGAAAGTGGAAATTTAGAACATGCACACAATTTGGGTCTGAAAATGGTCATTAGATGGTAAAACACATGCCTAGAAGCTTCAAAAGTGCAATTTTCCATCATGGGGATGAATGGACGTTTTTTGGGGGTGCAACCCCTTCACCACAACCACTTTCGTAGTTCGTAAAGTGGTTGCACCCCCAAAAAAACGTTGGCATTCATCCACCATGATGGGAGCTAGCACATGTGGACACAATGTGTGCATGTTCCAAATTTCACACAGTTCTTAAGTTGCAAATGTGTTCAGAAGCTGGCACAAATGTGTGTTAATTACTTGGTGCGTTTTCATATTTTTCCTAAAACATCAATGATGTTCTTCAATTTTTGTTGAACATCATTGATGTTTTGCTTTATGTAATCGAGATCTCTATTGCAGACCATTATCTCCCCGATGAGTACGTGGGCACTCTCTGTGGTAAAGTGCGATTTTTCTTCCACAACATCCACGTCACCTAAAAACCACAAACAAACAAAAATCGGGTGTTGGAAATGAGGCAGCCATACATTGATTAGCTTACCAGTAGCTGTGTTCTCCCACACTCACCTGTTGTGGTGACAATTTCTCCAAGTTCGATGATCTCTCCTTCCTCCTCCTCCTCCTCTGCTTCTGCTGTTTCACCTTTTTTGGGAGGTGTTGGTTTTGGGGTTTCCTCAGACGGGCCAAGTTTTCGCTCCCCTATGAGAATGTACAAAAGGAAGATTTAGCAACACAATCTATTGAGGGCAGAAATAGGAAATGACAAACATTGCTTGAAAGTGACGGACACAATTTTTGTTTGGCCAGTTACAAATGCCAACTACATGAATGTAGTCACTTTGTAAAGGTGCTAAACTGACTAGCTTTTTGGTAGAAGTTTGTGTGATGGAGACCCCCCTCTAGTATCCACTGGAGCACATGTGTGGAAAAGCCTAATAAAAAGGGGGTTTGGGTGTCCCAGCACTAGTGCTCTAGAGTCCAGATGGGTAAACAGCTACTGGGTGACCTCTCCTTTACATTGAATAAATTGGCTTTACATTCTTGATGACATTTCTAGTGAGAACAAACTTCCTTTCCACAAAAAAAACACCAAACATCGTATTATAAGTGGCCGATCGTTGCGTACGATCGAATGGACACACACACACGACCATGACAGTGGCAGAAAGATCGAGGCTGAGTACGATCGAATGCACAGACGAACATGAAAGTGGCCATTTTGGAATGTACAACTTTGTAAAAATCAAACCACATGGAGCAGTATGCAAGCAAGAAATAAAACACAAAACACAACTACTTACTTTTTTGAAGAATTCGCTTGATCTTTCTGTACTGATCGGCCTCCCTCAGTTTCAGGTCTGACCAGCGTTTCCTCAGTTGCTCCTTGGATCGTTGTACCCCAAAATTATTGTACAGCCTCCTCACAACTTTAGACATGATCTTGGCCTTGCGGACATTGGGGTTGAGGTAAGGCCCATACTTCCCATCATAGTGGCTCCTCTTTAATATGTCCACCATCTCCAACATTTCTCCAAATGACATATTGGAGGCCTTGAATTTCAGGCTCCGGGATCGGGACGTTTCTGCCTCCGGACTTTCCTCGTCCTCCTCGTTGGTGGGATATTTGTGGCGCACCTGCTGTGTCCCCACCATGTGCTCTCCCCACTGCGCCGTAAAGAGAAGGGGTGGGGAATAGACGAGAAAGATCGTCAGGGGCGGGCGGAGTTTGACGCATGCGCACTGTATATAAAACGTCACACGCCTGTGTCGTAGCCACGATCTGGGAGATGAGGGGAGAGAAAGCTCACGCACGAGACGATCGCTAGAAACGAAGGTACAATTTGACGTTGGTACATAACTAGCCTAGACTGATTAGAACTTGAGGCTTCTTTATGGAGAAGATTAGGAGAGTTTAGGCTGACATTATTTATATTGTTCTGTGTGGTGTTGTGTCTTGCAGAGGTGATGGAGGCCTTCTACGACGTGAGTTTTCTCCCCCTCTTCATTGATAAATACAGGGAATTTCCCCTTTTATGGCTACCAAAGCACCGTGACTACAGCAACAGACCAAAGAGGTACGCAGCCATGCTGAAACTTGTGGCATTTGTAAAGCCAACCCTGCCCATGACAACCGTGGCAAACTTAAAAGTGAAGATTAACAACATGAAGAGTACCTATTTCCGGGAGCGCAATAAGGTCCGGAAGTCCCTAGCATCTGGAGCTGCAGCAGCTGATGTCCATGTCCCCACGCTCTGGTACTATGAGAGGCTCCACTTTCTCAAAGACCAGGCTACTGTCAGGAAGTCACTCTCGACTCTTCCTTGCACGCGTCCTTCCACGCACGCCACCCCTGATGAGGCTTCCGAGGACCAACCTGGGCCTTCCAGTATGGAATATGTGCAGGTGCCCAGCTTGTTCCAGGTATAGTAGTTTTGTAACCATTTTGGGGAATAAGGAATGATGTTCAGTTAATTCAGGATCCCCAATTGCTTAGTTCCTAATGTGATTGACATATCAACAGACAGTGGTGTTGGAGACATTTTTGGGAAGACTCTAAACTGCAGGGCTGAGAATTGTATGGTTTTCTATTTGTAAACATTTTGCAACAGTCACTAGATGAGAATTGTGTGTGTTTGATGAACAAATAACTGAAACTATGTCCCTTTTTCAGACACAGGAAGACCTCAGCCAGGAGGTGGCTGTGGAAGGTGGCAGTCAGGAGGAGGCAGGGGTTAGTGGCAGCCAACAGGGGGGTAGGCGTAGGAGCCTGACTGTCTCCCAAGTCCCTCCCCTCCGCCTTCCCTACAGAAGGGCGAAAAGCATGGGGGAGGTGGGAGAGTCAGCGCTCCAGCTGATATGAGATGCCTCAGCCTCCCTATATGCCACACCCACCTACGAGGAGGCCTTTGCCTCCTTGGTTGGCAGTAAAATGACGGGTATGGAGGCGGGGCAACGCAGCATGTGTGAGGATGTCATCCTCAAAATACTAAATGAGGGGATGGCTGGGGAGATGACCCCACTCACACATGTTTGCGAGAGTGACCTTGCTCCGCCTCCTCCTCCTCCTTCTGCCACCCCACCAGCACCACGGCGTGGAAGGAAGAGTACAAGGAAGACAAGAGAGTGATGACCTTGATTCAGTCTGGTCTGAGAGAAGATGGAGCCTCTCGTAGGACCAGAGCCTGGGGACCTAGATGGCATCTGCTGCAGTTCCGGATGTTTTGGACTTCAGGACCAGATTGCGCTCCCTTATTATTTAGATAGGTACTCTTCAGGCCCCCAATTTTTTAAGCGTGAAAAATGATGGTTGCCATGGGTGTCCAAGGCTTTGCAAATTCCCCAAGTTTCACCATGGCTGCGTTCCTCTTTGGTTTGTTGCTGAGACCTAAATAAATTTTTTTGGGATTTGAAATAAGCATTGACTATTGTGTTTTACTTTTCTACAATGACAGTTTTTCTTTGAGTAGGCAGGTACATTTCACTAATCCTAAAGTAGAATTAACAAGGGGCACCAACAACCAACAAACTCCTAGTAAATTTAAGCAAGAAATACAAATGTTAATAATGTGGTTTTGCTAAGTTGAGACACACAACCCTCCTCCAAAAAAAAAAAAATAATCTCCTTCAAATATGTATTCCCAAAAAAAAAACAAAAAAAGACAAATCATGCTAAAAATATAACAAAGATTCTTTTACGATCTGAGTAAAAATAAACATGTAGTGTATAAATGCTGAAAAGTAATAAAGAACTAAGTTTGTGAGAAGTGCGGGTGAATAGGAGCAGCTAAAACATGTCATTCTTGTTGCATTGTAAAGAAAAAGTGAATGCGCTGCATTAAAGACATTTTAACATTGCAGCGTGACGAATGTGCTGTGTCGATTAGGAAAGGTAGTTTTACCTGACTGAGCGCTTCCGTCACAGAATTTCTTCTGAGCATGCGTAGCACTTTGTCCGTCGGACAACCGTACACACGATCGGATTTGGTGTGATCGGACCGTGTTGACGGCAAATCTTTCCAGCAGGAGATAAGACTTTGTCCGTCGGACAAACCGACGTACACTGTCCGATGGTGCATACACACGGTCTGATTTTTCAACAACATTGTCCGATCGGACAGAATCCATGAAAAAGTCCGACCGTGTGTATGGGGCTTTAGAAGTTCTTGGCGTACGCGCACACATCGGTGTACACGCGTACGCCAGGCGGGCTATTTAAACTGAGCTTCTGCATAGAGACATTGCTGTTTGGTCTGCAGCTTCTGTGTGTTCTGACCTGTTACCTGGGCTGACCTCTGATCTTGATCCGGCTTGTTCTCACTAACGCTATCTGCTTGATACCCTGATCCTGGCTTGTTTTGGACTTCCCTTCTTCCTGCTGCTTTGTTTATCTGCCTGAACATTACCGACCCGGCTTGCCTGACCCTCCACCTGCTCATCCAGCCTGTCAAGGCTCTGCTCTGCAATTCACATCTGGCTCCTGCTACAGCTGTGATCCCAGCCTGCCATGGCCCTGGTCTGCCCAACCCCCACCAGCCTGCCTGCTGCACATCCATCCACGGACAACCAGCCATACAGACTACAGGACTGATCTCAGGCACTCCTACACCACCGTGCTTCTGTGGCTGCTGTCTCACCTTCAGTGACCCACAAGCCGGTGTGGTACGAGAGGCCCTCCTCTACACTTCAGGCTCACGAACCAGGTAAGTGACAGTACCAAACAATCATGACTGAGCCTGCAAGAGGACCCTCTTCTTTTGATGAGATCTGCCAGCACCTTGCCTCACTCACTCAGGTGGTTACATCCCTGCAAGAAGGCTATGCTGTACTGGTGGGTCACGTTCAGGCACTGGCCACACCTGCTGCGACTTCCACCACATCTGCACCTGCTACGTCAGCTGGGCCCCCTGCAAGTTCTACAGTAGTAAGGCTACGTCCCGAACCTTGAGTACCAGCGGGAGAGGTTTTCTGGTGGTCGGAGCAAGTTTAGAGCGTTCCGCAATGCCTGCTAGCTCTATTTTGCCCTTCAGCCAAGGACATTTTCTCTAGAGGCCACAAAAGTGTGATTTACCATTTCCCTTCTCCAGGGAGAACCACAGTCCTGTGCCCACCGTTTACTGGAGGAAAACATTGCACAGCTTAACACCTTACAATTATTCTTCACTGCCATGCTGCAACTGTACGATGACCCGCAATGAACCACTACTGCCGAGACAGCCATGCACACCCTTCAGCAAGGCCATAGACCATTCGAAGATGTCATGGATTTCCGAAGTTGGAGTGCAGATACCGAATGGAACGACGCAGCCCTGCCTTTCCGAAGGTCTCAAAGATGAACTTGCCTGGGTAAGTGTACCAAACATACTAGAGTTTCTGATCACATTATCCATACAGATCGATCGCCATTTACATGAACGCAGATCTGAGAGATCCTTGCAGCAGTTCAGACCAGTATGGATGTTGCCCAATACACCCATGCCTGCTGACCCCGTGTTTGGAAATCCTGCTCCACCTGTTCCAGAGGCACCCGAACTGATGCAGTTGGGCCTGATCCCCCAGTCATTAACCCTGGAGGAACGGCAACAACAACGATTGTACAACCTCTGTCTTTACTGAGGAGAATCCGGTCACTACATACGCACCTGCCATGCTAAGCTACGTAAGTGCCTTTCACTTTCTTCAGCTCGACAACCCAACAAGTCTGCCAATTCAGCTCACATAGTCGGGGCGCAGATAAATGGGGCGCACATACCCTTCCTCCGCACAGACCATATGACCAGAGCCGCTGGTAGGCCAGTACAACTGGCCCTGTTGTACCAGGCCCGGCCAGCAGGGGGGCCCCGGGCAATCTGAACACCGAATTGATGAAGAACATAAAAAAAAATATTCCAGCCAGCACCCCATGACCCATCATCAACCGACCAAAACCCCCCACTCCCCGATTTATTTTTTTCAAATTTTTGGCACCTCTTTACTGACTTTCTTGCGTGTGGGAGGGAGGAACTACTTCTTCTGTTTCGGGCACATGTCTCTTCCGCACCCACTCCTCATGCTGGCTCAAGTCCCAGCCTGCATATTGTCTTCCCTGGCAGGGCGATTCCTCTCCCTCTGCTCATGCTTCGTTCTCCACTCGGCCTGAAACAGACAGTGAGACTGGAGAAGAAGAAGAAGCAGTGAGACAAACAGCGGCAGCGGCAGAAGAAGGAAGCAGCTAAGCTGACATCTGAAATTGCTTGTGACTGACACGCCAGGCAGCAGGAGGAGGATCAGAGAGGAAGTGGCTTGTGGGGCCCGGCTAACACATGTGCTGCCTGCAGACAGTGCCACCCATGCCGCCAATGCCATAATGTGCTGCAGACACTGCCACCCATGCCATGGTAATGACTAAGCGCATGTGAAGTGTGCAAAATGCGTCTACCCAGCATTCTGATGCCTGTAATTTTTGGTAATAAATAAAGAGGATTTTGATCCACAGTGGTGTGCGGCCATTTCTTCTAATTTCATTGTGTGCGGAGGCGAGCCGAGGCGAGCACCTGCTGGAACATTAGGCTTCCTTATCTCACCTGGAACGGCGTTTTTTTTTTTTTTTCCATGCCATGCTGCCAATGCCATAATGTGCTGCAGACAGTGCCACCCATGCCATGCCGCCAATGCCATAATGTGCTGCAGACAGTGTCACCCATGCCATGCTGCCAATGCCATAATGTGATGCAGACAGTGCCACCCATGCCGCCAATGCAGACAGTGCCACCCATGACGCCAATGCCATAATGTGCTGCACATCACTTGAAGACAAACCTGCACTTTGTTTCAAGGCGGGGTCTAGGGGGGCAATGGGTGGGGCTGAAGGAGGGACCAGGGGTGGAGCTATAGGGGGCCCTGTCAGGTAGGCTGTACAGGGCCCTGTGATTTCTATCAGCGGCCCTGCATATGACTGTCCTATTGAACTTAATCCGTGGGCAGAAATTCTCTTCGGATGCATCCTTCCCCTGTCTGAGCTTGAGTTAGAGGTTCTGAAGGACTATATTGAAGAGAACCTACAGAAAGTGTTAATTCGCCCCTCAACTTCACCAGCCGTTGCAGGTATATTCTTTGTGGAGAAAAAAAGAACAGTCACTAAGGCCATGTGTGGACTACCATGACATAAATAAAATCACAGTAAAAAAAAAATAAAAAAAATGACCTACCCCCTGCACTTTTCAAAGGCTCAAATCTGCAAGTGTGTTTACCAAACTTGATTTACGAGGAGCATATAACTTAGTCCAAATCAGAGAAGGCGACCACTTTTCTTACCCGCTTCGGTCACTACGAGCATCTGGTCATGCCATTTGGCCTATGCCACACACCTGCTACCTTCCAACACTTCATTAATGATATCTTCAGAGACTTCCTAGATATCTTTGTCGTTGTCTACCTGGACGATATTCTGATATTTTTCATTTCATTCGAGATACACCGGGGACACGTCAAGAGTGTACCTCTCCGACTCCGCCAGCACGGACTTTACGCCAAAGCTGAAAAGTGTGACTTTGAACAGCAGAGCATCCAGTTTCTCAGATTAATTATTTCCACTGATGGAATCAAGATGGATCCACAAAAAGTATCTGCAATCCTGAACTGGCTAGCTCCCACCGATAAAAAGGTAATCCAACGTTTTGTAGGCTTCGACAACTTTTATCGTAAATTCATCAAGAACTTCTCAGCTATTATCCCCACCATCACCTAACTTACCAAACAACGCATCCGCTTCTGCCTTGAGACCTTAAAGAAAACGATTTATCGCTGCCCCTGTTCTAAGTCATCCGGACTCCGCTCTAACATTTTAGAGGTGGATGCATCAGAAAGCCCAGTGGGAGCAGTCTTGTCGCAATGACAGGGTCCCAAAGATGTGATCCATTCGGTCTCATTCTTCTCCCGGAAGCTTACCCAACCAGAAAGGAATTATGACGTGGGAGATCGGGAGCTTCCGGCGATCAAAGCATCATTAGAGGAATGGAGGTATTTGCTGGAAGGAGCCACTCATCCGATACTAATCTTTACGGACCATAAGAACCTTGAGTATTTATGAACTGCAAGACCACTTTTCTTACCCGCTTCGGTCACTACGAGCATCTGGTCATGCCATTTGGCCTATGCCACGCACCTGCTACCTTCCAACACTTCATTAACGATATCTTCAGAGACTTCCTAGATATCTTTGTCGTTGTCTACCTGGACGATATTCTGATATTTTTCATTTCATTCGAGATACACCGGGGACACGTCAAGAGTGTACCTCTCCGACTCCGCCAGCACGGACTTTACGCCAAAGCTGAAAAGTGTGACTTTGAACAGCAGAGCATCCAGTTTCTCAGATTAATTATTTCCACTGATGGAATCAAGATGGATCCACAAAAAGTATCTGCAATCCTGAACTGGCTAGCTCCCACCGATAAAAAGGTAATCCAACGTTTTGTAGGCTTCGACAACTTTTATCGTAAATTCATCAAGAACTTCTCAGCTATTATCCCCACCATCACCTAACTTACCAAACAACGCATCCGCTTCTGCCTTGAGACCTTAAAGAAAACGATTTATCGCTGCCCCTGTTCTAAGTCATCCGGACTCCGCTCTAACATTTTAGAGGTGGATGCATCAGAAAGCCCAGTGGGAGCAGTCTTGTCGCAATGACAGGGTCCCAAAGATGTGATCCATTCGGTCTCATTCTTCTCCCGGAAGCTTACCCAACCAGAAAGGAATTATGACGTGGGAGATCGGGAGCTTCCGGCGATCAAAGCATCATTAGAGGAATGGAGGTATTTGCTGGAAGGAGCCACTCATCCGATACTAATCTTTACGGACCATAAGAACCTTGAGTATTTATGAACTGCAAAACGTCTCAGACCATGTCAGGCCCGCTGGGCACTCTTTATCAAGGTTCTCTTTTCATATCACCTACAGACCCGGATCAAAAGACACCAAACCTGACACTTTATCATGCATGTTTAAGGATCCAAAAGACATACCTTCACCAGATACCATCCTACCAGCCAGAATCTTCCTTCTGTTATATTTGGGCCTACTACCGCAATTGCAGCAAGTCTCAGCAGGTACATCCAGTTCTCCAGAGGTCACATTGCAGGCAAATAATGGCCTACTATAGAAAGAAGAGCAGATCTTTGTGCTGGAAACCGTGGCTGTACTAGGGTTCTGCCATGATCACCCGTTGACAGGCCATTTTGGAATCCACAAGACCATAGAGTTGGTCCAATGTACATTCTGGTGGCCTGGGTTAGAGAAGGATTGCAAGGCTTATGTCAATGCATGTACTATCTGCATTCGGAGCAAGAATACCCAAAATAAGGCTTGAGGCTTACTCAGACCTTTACCTGATATGCCTTGGAAAATGATTGCCATGGACTTTATTGTCAAGCTTCCACCATCTGAAGATTGTCCTGCTATTTTTGTGGCAGTGGATCGCTTATCAAAAATGGCGCACTTCTTACCCCTGAAGGGTACCCTGTTGGCTGTTGAGACCTCTCGGGTCTTTATCAAAGAGATTGTCAGACTTCATGGCATTCCGATGAACATTGTGTCTGACCATGGAGTTCAATTTACGTTGAGGTTTTGGAAGGCATTATTTGGGTCTTTAAAGATTGAACTTTCTCTATCATCAGCTTACCATCCCCAGAACAACGCGCAGACAGAATGACCAATCAAACGCTGGCGCAATACATCCGATGTTTCACGTCCTTTGCCCAGGATGACTGGGTATCTCTTTTGCCACTAGCAGAGTTTGCATATAATAACGCCAGTTCTTCTGCCACCAAGCAATCCCCATTTTTTTGCAAATTATGGATTCCACCTGACCTTTCTACCTGATCTGTTTCCAGAAACTACTGTTCCTGCTGTCCAGAGTACTCTGGATTACTTTTCTGCTAATAACATGTTGTTACAGGAGGTGGTCATGAAGGCTCAGGAGGACAACAAAAGAATGTTTGACAGGAGGAGAAGGGGGGGGGGGAACTGTTGCTGCAACCAGGGGACTAGGTATGGCTCGCCACGAGGAACTTGAGGATGTCTTGCCCTTAAGGAAGTTGGCACAGAAAATTCATAGGATCATTTGTGGTAAGGAGGAAAATGAATGACGTATCTTACTAATTAACATTACCAGAGTCCATCAGAGTACATCCTGTATTCCATGTATCCCTGTTGAAACCGGCAGTACCAGATCCATTTCCTGATCATAGTTCAGGACCCCTTACACCTATTACCATTAATGGGGATGAGGAGTTTGAAGTTGAGACCAACATAGACTGCAGGAAGAGAAGGGGGCAAATACAGTATTTAATTACTTGGAAAGGGTATGGTCCAGAGGAAAATTCCTGGGAACCTGCTTATAACGTACATGCCACAAATTTAAATAGTGCCTTCTTCCACAGAAACCAACAAAAGAGAAACCAGTTGGGCACCCGGAGGTTGCCCGTAGGGAGGGGGCAATGTCAGGAAAGACAGGTCCGCAGTACACTTAGAAGTTCTTCACGTATGTGCATGCGCACGAACGCATGGCACATCAACGTACGCACTCACACATCGGCATACACGCGTGCGCCAGGCGGGCTATTTAAACTGAGCTTCTGCATAGATTAATTGCTGTTTGGGTTGCAGCTTCTGTGTGTTCTGACCTGTTACCTGTGCTGACCTCTGATCTTGATCCGGCTTGTTCTCACCAACGCTGTCTGCTTGATACCCTGACCCCGGCTTGTTTTGGACTCTTCTTCTGCCTGCTGCTCTGTTTATCTGCCTGAACATTACTGACCCAGCTTGCCTGACCCTTCACCTGCTCATCCAGCCTGTCACGGCTCTGCTCTGCAATTCGCATCCGGTTCCTGCTCCAGCTGCGATCCCAGCCTGCCATGGCCCTGGTCTGCCTAACCACCACCAGCCTGCTTGCTGCACATCCATCCACGGACAACCAGCCTGCCTGCGCCACATCTGTCCATGGACGACCAGCCATACAGGCTACAGGACTGATCTCAGGCACTACATGTCAGGCTCATGAACCAGGTACGTGACGGGCTCCCTGGCTTGATTCCTGCTGAAGTTTTCAATTCTTCATTGTACCCGGTTGGTGAGAACAATGCTCTGGTACTTGCTTCAGCTACTCACAGTGGTCCCTGGTAACAAGGAGGATGGTCCCTTAGTGGCAACAGCTTCCCCTCCACCTCCGACCATGACAGGTTCTCCGGGCCAGCAGAACCGTCACTTCTGATTGGACTGCAAACCGCAGTCCCAACCCTACGTTGCTCTCTTGCTTCTGGATAGGCCCTCAGCCAGATGTCCCCGGTAGGGATGGGCCCGGTGATCGATTCGAACCAACGTTCGAATCGAGCACCGAGCATTCGCCTGCTCGGCGAGCCCAGAACTATTTGGGCCGTTCGCATCACATTCGTGTGATGCGAGCGGCCCGCAATGCATTGCGGATGGCGCAGTGCATTGCTGGCTGATAATTGGCCAAGCATGCACTGTGACCCCGCATGCTTGGCCAATCACAGCGCTGGCAGCGAGGAGAGCAATAATTGGCTACAGGCAGGACGCCTGTAGCCAATTAAAGCTCAGGGGCCCCACTGTATAAAAGGCCGCCGCGCCGTCGGCCTAGTGCACATGTGTTCCGGCTTTGATTGAGTGAATAGGCAGACTGCTAATTCATTGCTGATTACCATTGCTGATTACCATTGCTGATTACCATTGCTGATTAATTGTGATTGAATACTGATCATTTCTGCTGATTGCACTGCTGCTGACTGAGTGGTGACATTATCTGCTGCTGAGTCTAAGTCCTTTCATTCTGGGGATTAGTCTCGTGTGTGCGTGCTGTTAGTACAGCATTGCAGTAGCACCCATTGCAGTGCTGTTAGTACAGCATTGCACACATATCCCATTGTGATCTAAGGCAGGCAGGCAGGGATTTATAGGAGGTAGTGTGTGTGTCTCAGCACACATAGGAGCTAGTGTGTGTGTGTGTCAGCACACATAGGAGCTAGTGTGTGTGTCAGCACACATAGGAGCTAGTGTGTGTGTGTGTCAGCACACATAGGAGCTAGTGTGTGTGTGTGTCAGCACACATAGGAGCTAGTGTGTGTGTGTGTGTGTGTGTGTGTCAGCACACATAGGAGCTAGTGTGTGTGTCTCAGCACACATAGGAGCTAGTGTGTGTGTCCGCACATATAGGAGCTAGTGTGTGTGTGTGTGTCAGCACACATAGAAGCTAGTGTGTGTGTCTCAGCACACATAGGAGCTAGTGTGTGTGTCAGCACACATAGGAGCTAGTGTGTGTGTGTGTCAGCACACATAGGAGCTAGTGTGTGTGTCAGCACACATAGGAGCTAGTGTGTGTGTGTCTCAGCACACATAGGAGCTAGTGTGTGTGTCAGCACACATAGGAGCTAGTGTGTGTGTGTCAGCACACATAGGAGCTAGTATGTGTGTCAGCACACATAGGAGCTAGTGTGTGTGTGTCAGCACACATAGGAGCTAGTGTGTGTGTCAGCCCACATAGGAGCTAGTGTGTGTGTGTGTGTCAGCACACATAGAAGCTAGTGTGTGTGTGTCAGCACACATAGAAGCTAGTGTGTGTGTCTCAGCACACATAGGAGCTAGTGTGTGTGTCTCAGCACACATAGGAGCTAGTGTGTGTGTCAGCACACATAGGATATAGTGTATGTGTCAGCACACATAGGAGCTAGTGTGTGTGTGTGTGTGTCAGCACACATAGGAGCTAGTGTGTGTGTCTCAGCACACATAGGAGCTAGTGTGTGTGTCTCAGCACACATAGGAGCTAGTGTGTGTGTGTGTCAGCACACATAGGAGCTAGTGTGTGGGTGTGTGTGTGTGTCAGAACACATAGGAGCTAGTGTGTGTGTATCAGCACACATAGGAGCTAGTGTGTGTGTCTCAGCACACATAGGAGCTAGTGTGTGTGTATCAGCACACATAGGAGCTAGTGTGTGTGTCAGCACACATAGGAGCTAGTGTGTGTGTGTGTCAGCACACATAGGAGCTAGTGTGTGTGTGTGTGTCAGCACACATAGGAGCTAGTGTGTGTGTGTGTCAGCACACATAGGAGCTAGTGTGTGTGTGTGTGTGTGTCAGCACACATAGGGGCTAGTGTGTGTGTCTCAGCACACATAGGAGCTAGTGTGTGTGTCAGCACACATAGAAGCTAGTGTGTGTGTGTGTGTCAGCACACATAGGAGCTAGTGTGTGTGTCAGCACACATAGGAGCTAGTGTGCGTGTGTGTGTCAGTACACATAGGAGCTAGTGTGTGTGTGTGTCAGCACACATAGGAGCTAGTGTGTGTGTCTCAGCACACATAGGAGCTAGTATGTGTGTCAGCACACATAGGAGCTAGTGTGTGTGTCAGCACACATAGGAGCTAGTGTGTGTGTGTGTGTGTCAGAGAACTCACGTTACCCATGCCCGTCTTCGTTCAGCAGGAGTGAATCCTCACTCTGCGGGTGCCAGTACCCTTGCGCAGTTTCCCCAACGGAACTGAACGAGCTCTGGAACGTGCGGGCGTACCCGCGTACCAACGCGAACGTGTGCGCGTTCTCGCATTCCAATACGAACGGGTGCACGCACTCGCACGTCAGATCGAACGTGTATGTGCAATCGCGCACGGACGCTCACCTCCACCAATCCCAGCACAGGGCACCCTATATAAAAAGGGCCTTCACATGGTGTCAGTGCTGGATCGTCTTCAGTCTGTGTCCTGAATTCCTGCCTGTATTATCTGCTACCTTGTTCCAGATCTACCCGGCTTCCTTGATTACCTTCTTGGATTAACCCTACTTATTGACTGCCTCTATTGAATTGACCTCAGTTCGGATTCCTTGACTACGGCTCTGCTCTTTGATTTTGTACCTCATCACCTGCCCGTTGCCAACCTCTGCCTACTCTTGACCACGAACTTGCCTTCCGCTTTTGTACCTCGTTTGCCAGCCAGTTGCCGACCCCTGCCTGTCTTACATCGCAGTGCCTGCACCCACCTGTTCGGCCTTTACTGGATACAGTCTTGGTTACCAACCTATACACCTGCCTTCCAGAAGAACCGGTATCTCCAAGCACCAGTCTCCCAGCCGCAGGCACTTGCACCCTTTCGTGCCCCAGCACTCCCTGTTCCCATCACCAGGGGTGTTGGGACCGGAACCGTGCACAAGGCCACCCCCAGCATCCAGACTCTGCTGTAAGGTACGTGACAGTACGATCCAGCCAGAATGGAGTCTGAAGGGGGGGTCTCGCCTTTGGAAGCCTTGTGCCAGCAGATGGTGGCCCTTACCCAGGCAGTCCAGGGACTGCGAGATGGCTATCACCAACTGGAACAGAGAGTGGAATCCATATCCCCAAGCCCTGCAACTCATCAGGCGACCATGGCATCCCGGATCTCTGGACCAGCAACCTCTGCATCAGCACCCACAGTAATGGTGCCACCCCCAGAGCCTCGTGTGCCCCCTCCAGAACGGTTTTCAGGGGATCGGAGCAAGTTCCGTTCCTTCAGGAATGCCTGCCTGCTTTACTTCCTGCTACAACCACGCACCTTTTCCCTGGAGAGCACTAAGGTGGGGTTCATAGTCTCACTACTCCACGGGGAACCTCAAACTTGGGCCCACAATCTGTTGGAACAAGCCAGCCCTCTGTTGGATACCCTGGACTCATTCTTGGACGAAATGGCCAAGCTATATGATGATCCTCAGCGCGCCTCAACGGCAGAGTCTAACCTCCATGCCCTCCAGCAAGGGCATCGGCCAGTGGAGGACTATGTAACAGACTTTAGGCGGTGGAGTTCTGACACCTCTTGGAACGACGCCACCCTCCTCTACCAATTTCGCATGGGCCTCTCCGAGGCACTGAAAGACGAGTTGGCCCGTGTAGAGATCCCTAGTTCCTTGGAGGACCTGATCCAGCTGGCTATCCAGATAGACCGTCGTCTGAGAGAGCGGAGGTCCGAGCGGTCCAGCATGACGCGCCCCACATGGATGTTGCCTAGAGTCCCTAACTATCCTCCTACTCCCGTCTCCCAGGTACCTACTGCCGTCCCAGGGGCACCAGAGCCCATGCAAGTAGGCCTACTCCGCTCACCGCTGTCACCAGAGGAAAAACAACGGCGGCGCCAGAACAACCTCTGCCTTTACTGTGGGGAAGCCGGACACTACGCCAATGGGTGCCCAAACAAGACCCGTAAGTTCAACCCATCATCTCGTGTGCCTTACGCATTGTCTCTAACGAAGTCCGCTCACATTGCTGTCCCTATCTCCCTCCACTTCCAGAAAGGACACTTCGAGTCCAGGCCATAATTGACTCTGGCGCCTGTAGCTGCTTCGTGGACCATGCCTTTGCCCTACAACACAGCATTCCATTAACACCTAAGCAGCATCAACTCTCCATACGGCTTGCAGACGGGTCAAACATCAAGTCCGGGCCTATTACTCTTGAGACGCAACCACTGTTCACCAGCATATCACCAGGCCACCAGGAGCTACTTCGTCTAGATGTCATTCCCTCACCCCTGTTTCCAATCATTTTAGGAATGCCATGGCTACAAGCCCACAATCCTCAGGTCAATTGGGTCACCGGTGAGGTGACTTTTCAGTCCTCTTACTGTCTCCAGAACTGTCTCAAAACTTTCCATCACATTCCCCCAGTCATTGGCTAAAAACGGACTCTGAATTCAAAGAACTGGTGCCACCAGTGTACCACAACTTCTTGGACGTATTTGACAAGCAGAAAGCAGACACCCTTCCTCCCCATCGGGTCTACGACTGTCCGATCGAGCTACTACCCGGGGCTGAAATTCCTTTCGGGCGGATCTTTCCTCTGTCCGAACCTGAGCTCCTGGTCCTCAAAGAGTATATCGACGAGAACCTCAGAAAGGGGTTCATCCGACACTCCTCCTCCCCAGCGGGAGCCGGAATATTTTTTGTTGAAAAGAGGGACCACTCGCTCCGTCCATGTGTGGATTACAGGGATCTGAATAAAGTGACAATTAAAAACCGGTACCCGCTTCCACTAGTTCCAGAACTATTTCAGCGATTCCGCTCTGCAAAAATATTCACGAAGTTGGACTTACGTGGGGCCTATAATCTAATTAGGATACGCAAAGGGGATGAATGGAAGACAGCATTCCGAACACGTTTTGGCCACTTCGAATATTTAGTCATGCCATTCGGCCACATTTCAGCATTCTGTCAATAATATTTTCAGAGACTTCTTGGATTCCTTTGTGATTTTCTACCTGGACGACATTCTGATATTCTCCACCTCCCTAGAAGTACACCGTGATCATGTAAAACAAGTTCGGGGCAGATTAAGACAACATGGACTTTACGCAAAGGCCAAAAAATGTGAATTCGAACGCCAGACCATTCACTTTCTCGGCCTGGTAATATCAACCGGGGGTGTGGCCATGGATCCCCAGAAGGTCTCGGCCATTATGTCCTGGCCGCCCCCAAATGACAAAAAAGGGGTACAACGTTTCATCGGATTCTCCAACTTTTATAGGAAGTTCATCAAGAACTTCTCCAAAATCATCGCACCCATCACCCAGCTCACCAAAAAGCAAAGCCGCTTCCAGTGAACTACAGCGGCCCAAGCTGCCTTTGACCAATTAAAAGGGTCATTTACCTCCGCCCCAGTACTAAAACACCCTGACCCTGCATTACCCTACACTCTGGAGGTCGATGCTTCGGAAAGTGCGGTGGGGGCCATCCTGTCTCAACGCCAAGGACCCAAGTCCCTAATGCACCCGGTGGCCTTCTTTTCCAGAAAGCTGGGTGTGTCGGAAAGGAACTATAATGTAGGTGACCGAGAACTCCTAGCAATAAAGCGAGCCTTGGAAGAATGGCGGTACCTCCTGGAAGGGGCAGCACATCCGATATTGATCTTCACAGATCACAAAAATTTAGAACACCTCAGAACTGCCAGACGCCTTAGACCCCGACAGGCCAGATGGGCTCTTTTCTTTTCCCTTTTTAATTTTCATATTACTTATCGCCCTGGATCCAAAAACGTTAAACCCGATGCCTTATCCCGAATGTTCACGGAACTTGAAACCCCGTCTCCACTGGATACTATACTAGAAGCAGGGAATTTCCTACTGACCCAATCCAGTCTCATGACACAAGTCCGCCAAGCATCCTTGAGAACACCGTTACCCCTGGGCACTAACCTTCAGGAGAGGGACGGGCTCTTTTGGCAAGGCAACAAGATTTTCATCCCTCAAGACCTACGCACCATTGTGTTACAGGCCTGCCATGACTATCCTCTGGCGGGTCACTTTGGGGGCCACAAGACTGTGGATCTAATCCAAAGACACTTCTGGTGGCCGAATCTTGCCAAAGACTGCAGGGATTATGTCAACTCTTGCCCAATCTGTCTGAGAAATAAGAACAGTAAAAATAAATCGTGGGGTCTGCTGAAACCACTGCCCATCCCCGAAAGGCCATGGGACAGAATCGCCATGGATTTTATTGTGGAGCTTCCTCCCTCTGAAGGTTTCTCTTCCATCTTCCCGGATGGCACACTTTATCCCCATGAAAGGGACCCCTTCTGCAACTGAGACTGCCAGGATATTCATCAAAGAAATTGTCAGACTCCATGGAATCCCCAGTGACATCGTCTCTGACCGCGGAGTACAATTCACATCCAAGTTTTGGAGATCATTATGCAAAGCACTAGGTATTAAATGTAGCCTCTCTTCAGCCTATCACCCACAGACCAACGGGCAGACCGAACGCACCAATCAAACATTGGAACAATACCTACGCTGCTTCTCCTCGTTTTCCCAAGAGGATTGGGCCTCACTACTTCCTTTGGCAGAATTCGCATTCAACAATTCCATCCACTCCACCACGAACCAATCACCATTTTTCTCCAACTACGGATTCCATCCCTCCTTTTTGCCCGCACTTGTGCCCGAATCTTCCTTACCGGCTGTTCAGAACAGGTTGGATTTCCTTACCTCCAACAACCAGGTGCTTAAGGAAACCATTGCTAAGGCACAGGAAGATAATAAGAAATGTTTTGACAAGAAGAGAAGGGGAGAATTGGACTTAGAGGTGGGTGATCGTGTGTGGCTATCTACCGCAAATTTAAAACTGGCATGCCCCTCCAAGAAGTTAGGACCTAGATACTTGGGGCCTTTCCCTGTCAAAAAAAAGGTCAACCCAGTGGCCTATGAACTTGAACTTCCCACCTCATTCAGGATACACCCTGTATTTCACGTTTCCCTACTTAAACCTGATGTTCCAAATTCCTTCCCGGATCGTGAAGTGGGGCCTCCGGAAGCTATCAGGGTGGATGGGGAAGAAGAATTTGAAATTGAGGCTATCCTGGACCACAGAAAAAGGCAGGGAGAGGACCAATATTTGATTAAATGGGGAGGTTTTGGCCCAGAAGAAAATTCCTGGGACCCAAAGACAAACCATCATGCTCAGAGACTCATACAGGCTTTTCACCGTTCCCACTCTCAAGGTTCGTTTCAAAGAGGCATCCGGAGGCTGCCCCTAAGGAGGGGGCAATGTCAGAGAACTCACGTTACCCATGCCCGTCTTCGTTCAGCAGGAGTAAATCCTCACTCTGCGGGTGCCAGTACCCATGCGCAGTTTCCCCAACGGAACCGAACGAGCTCTGGAACGTGCGGGCGTACCCGCGTACCAATGCGAACGTGTGCGCGTTCTCGCATTCCAATACGAACGGGTGCACGCACTCGCACGTCAGTGCGAACGTGTATGCGCAATCGCGCACGGACGCTCACCTCCACCAATCCCAGCACAGGGCGCCCTATATAAGCAGGGCCTTCACATGGTGTCAGTGCTGGAGCATCTTCAGTCTGTGTCCTGAATTCCTGCCTGTATTATCTTCTACCTTGTTCCTGATCTACCCGGCTTCCTTGATTACCTTCCTGGATTAACCCTACTTATTGACTGCCTCTATTGAATTGACCCCAGCCGCAGGCACTTGCACCCTTTCATGCCCCAGCACTCCCTGTTCCCACCACCAGGGGTGTTGGGACCGGAACCGTGCACGAGGCCACCCCCAGCATCCAGACTCCGCTGTAAGGTACGTGACAGTATGTGTCAGCACACATAGGAGCTAGTGTGTGTGTCAGCACACATAGGAGCTAGTGTGTGTGTGTGTGTGTCAGCACACATAGGAGCTAGTGTGTGTGTGTGTGTCAGCACACATAGGAGCTAGTGTGTGTGTCTCAGCACACATAGGAGCTAGTGTGTGTGTGTCAACACACATAGAAGCTAGTGTGTGTGTCAGCAAACTTAGGAGCTAGTGTGTGTGTGTGTGTCAGCACACATAGGAGCTAGTGTGTGTGTCAGCACACATAGGAGCTAGTGTGTGTGTCAGCACACATAGGAGCTAGTGTGTGTGTCAGCACACATAAGAGCTAGTGTGTGTGTCAGCACACATAGGAGATAGTGTGTGTGTGTGTGTGTGTGTGTCAGCACACATAGGAGCTAGTGTGTGTCAGCACACATAGGAGCTAGTGTGTGTGTGTGTGTGTCAGCACACATAGGAGCTAGTGTGTGTGTGTGTCAGCACACATAGGAGCTAGTGTGTGTGTGTGTGTGTGTGTGTGTCAGCACACATAGGAGCTAGTGTGTGTGTGTCAGCACACATAGGAGCTAGTGTGTGTGTGTGTGTGTGTCAGCACACATAGGAGCTAGTGTGTGTGTGTGTGTCAGCCCAGTTCTTGTCATCTAAGGCAGCCTCTATCTGCCATAAGGCCCTGTTGCTGTGTCATCTAAGGCATCCATCTGCAGGAGTTAGTGTGTGTGCTGTGTGACTCCAGCACAATATACACTACCCACTACAATGTCTGGAAGACCGCCAAGGAGAGGCAGACAGTCCCGAGGCAAGAACACAGGGCAAGCAGGCTCTGTTTCTAGAGACAACAGTGCTGGTCGTGGACGTGGTCGTGCATCGTCATCAGCACGTGGCCATGGGACACGCTTGTCCTTGTTTTCGGCAGCTGGACATGTTACATAGTTACATAGTTAGTTAGGTTGAAAAAAGACACAAGTCCATCCAGTTCAACCACAAATTAAACAAAAAAAAATAAATTATATATATATATATATATATATATATACATACACATACATATATATACATATATACACACATATATATATATATATACACATACATACATATATATATATATATATATCATACAATCCCATATACCCCATTCTATACCCACAGTTGATCCAGAGGAAGGCAAAAAAAACCCCAGCAGAGCATTCTCCAATTTGCTAAAGCAGGGGAAAAAAATTCCTTCCTGATCCCCCGAGAGGCAATCGGATTTTCCCTGGATCAACTTTACCTATAAATGTCAGTACCCAGTTATATTATGTACATTTAGGAAAGTATCCAGGCCTTTCTAAAGCAATCTACTGAGCTGGCTAGAACCACCTCTGCAGGGAGTCTATTTCACATTTTCACAGCTCTTACTGTGAAGAAACCTTTCCTTATTTGGAGATGAAATCTCTTCTCCTCTAGACGTAAAGAGTGCCCCCTTGTCCTCTTTGTTGACCGTAAAGTGAATAACTCAACACCAAGTTCACTATATGGACCCCTTATATATTTATACATGTTGATCATATCCCCCCTTAATCTCCTCTTATCAAGGGTGAATAAATTCAGTTCCTCTAATCTTTCCTCATAGCTGAGCTCCTCCATGCCTCTTATCAGTTTGGTTGCCCTTCTCTGCACTTTCTCCAGTTCCCCAATATCCTTTTTGAGAACTGGTGCCCAAAACTGAACTGCATATTCCAGATGAGGTCTTACTAATGATTTGAACAGGGGCAAAATGATATCTCTCTCTCTGGAGTCCATACCTCTCTTAATACAAGAAAGGACTTTGCTCGCTTTGGAAACCGCAGCTTGGCATTGCATGCTATTATTGAGTTTATGATCTACCAAAACCCCCAGATCCTTCTCCACTACGGATTCCCCCAGTTGTACTCCCCCTAGCATGTATGATGCATGCATATTCTTAGCCCCCAAGTGCATAACTTTACATTTATCAACATTAAACCTCATCTGCCACATAGTCGCCCAATTTGACAGAGCATTGAGGTCGGCTTGTAAATTGGAGACCTCCTGTAAGGACGTTATTCCACTGCATAGCTTGGTGTCATCTGCAAAGACAGAAATGTTACTTTTGATCCCAGACCCAATATCATTTATAAAGATATTAAAAAGTAAGGGTCCCAGCACTGAACCTTGGGGTACACCACTGATAACCTTAGCCCATTCAGAGTAAGAATCATTAACCACGACTCTCTGAATTCTGTCTTTTAGCCAGTTTTCTATCCATTTACAAACCGATATTTCCAAACCTGTAGACCTTACCTTACACATGAGCCGTGTGTGGGGAACTGTATCGAACGCTTTTGCAAAATCCAAGTATACCACGTCCACAGCCACGCCTCTGTCCAAGGTTTTACTTACCACCTCATAAAAAGAAATGAGGTTTGTCTGACAACTTCTGTCTTTCATGAACCCATGCTGTCTGTTGCTTAAAATATTTTTTTCCTGCAAGAACTCGTCTATGTGGTCTTTTAATAATCTCTCCAGTATCTTCCCAACTATAGAAGTTAAACTAACAGGTCTATAGTTACTTGGTAAAGACTTTGTTCCCTTTTTAAATATAGGCACCACGTTCGCCCTGCGCCAATCCAGTGGTACTATTCCTGTCATTAATGATTCCCTAAAAATTAGATACAATGGCTTTGAAATTACAGAGCTCAATTCTTTTAGGATCCGTGGGTGGATGCCATCAGGTCCAGGTGCTTTATCCACCTTTATTCTGTCTAAATATTTATATGTTGAGCCGCATCATGCCGAAGGCTTGGTAGAATGGATGACCAAGCCATCCTCCTCATCCTCTCTCACCCAGGCTCAGGGTACTGGCAGAGCAGCTGCCAACGCTTACTCAATGGCATCATCAGGCACCCCTTCCCTAGACCCACCATGTCCTCCTGAGGAGTCCCCCGAACTGTTTGAGCACAGTGTTGGGTACATGCTCCAGGAGGATGCCCAACGTTTTGAAGGCTCGGATGATGATACCCAGCTTGAGGAAGGCAGTAGTGTGCGCGCAGAGAGAGGGGATCAGCAATCTGGCAGTCATGTTCCACCAGCTGCAGCTTACTGCCAGGTTTGCTCCAGTGGTGAAGAGGGAGGGGATGATGAGGTCACTGACTCCACGTGGGTGCCTGAAGGGAGAGAGGAGGAGGAGGAGGCGGCGGCACATGTCCAAAGAGGCAGGATGCCCTCCGGAGGCCAGCTAGAGGCCAGCACACCAACTGAATCACACCGCAGAGCTCCGCCTGTGCAGGGCGCTGCCTCTGCACGTTATCACAAAAGTTCTTTGGTGTGGGCCTTTTTTGAGACGAGTACATCAGATCGCACCACTGCTATTTGCAATATTTGTCTCAAGCGTATCTCGCGTGGCCAAAACATGTGTCGACCTGCCATTCAGCTCGTTGGCAAGCGCACATTAAAGACCCACACCAAAGAACAAAGCGGACCTCTCCTTGCTCCTCATCAGCTGGGATCTCCAACCCCACTATATCTTCAGTCCTCTCTGAAAGCTGCTCTGAGAGGACTGAAGGTGTAGAATTAGGTGTGTCACAACCAAGTACTTGCAGTACACCGACGTCCGATTGTAGCAGGAAAATTTCCCTGCCCCAGCTGCTGGACCGTCGAAAGAAGTTTACTCCCAGCCATCCACATGCCCAGCGGTTGAATGCTAGCTTGGCTAAATTGCTAGCACTTCAACTGCTGCCTTTTCAGTTGGTAGACTCGGCCCCCTTCCGTGAGTTTGTTCAATGTGCGGTTCCTCAGTGGCAGGTTCCCAAACGCCACTTTTTCTCACGGAAGGCGATTCCGGCTCTCTACCGGCATGTGGAAGGCAATGTCAATGCCTCGCTGGACAGGGCGGTCAGCAGTAAGGTGCATATTACCGCTGACTCATGGTCCAGCAGGCATGGACAGGGACGTTATCTGTCTTTCACGGCCCATTGGGTCACTCTATTGGCAGCTGGGAGGGATGCAGGACAAGGTGCAGTAGTGTTGGAGGTTGTTCCGCCACCACGCCTCCAAAATGCTACTACTGGTTGTGACACACCTCTCTCCTCCACCCCCTCCTCTTCTTCTTCCTCCATGGCCTCTTCGAGTGCTCTGTCCTCGGAACCAGCGGTGCTCCATAGGCGTACAAGGGGCTACGCGAGTACGCAGGCAAAAAGATGCCATGCCGTGCTTGCGCTGGTGTGTTTGGGGGACAGGAGCCACACTGGGGCAGAGGTTCTGGCAGCTCTGCAGGGGCAGGCCGAGAGGTGGTTGACGTCACGCCAGCTTAAGCCAGGAATGGTGGTTTCAGACAATGGCACTAACCTCCTCTCCGCCCTGCGACAGGGGCAGCTCACCCATGTGCCCTGTATGGCTCACGTCCTCAACCTGGTGGTGCAGCGGTTCTTGGGCAGGTACCCAGGCTTACAGGATGTCCTGAGGCAGGCCAGGAAAGTCTTTGTGCATTTCCGCAGATCGTATAATGCCAGTGCTTGGCTGGCTGAGCTGCAAAAGGAGTTGAACCTGCCCAAGAACCGCCTAATATGTGACATGCCCACCAGGTGGAACTCAACGTTGGCCATGCTGCAGCGACTGCACACGCAGCAGAGGGCCATCAATGAGTACCTTTGCGACTACGGCACCAGGACAGGGTCAGGGGAGCTTGGATTTTTTTCCCCACGCCAGTGGAGCATGATCAGGGATTCATGCACTGTCCTGTCACCATTTGAAGAGGCCACGAGGATGGTGAGCAGTGACAGTGCTTGCATCAGTGACACTGTACCTCTTGTCCACCTGTTGGAGCATATGCTGCGTGGGATAATGGACAGGGCACTTGAGGCAGAACAGAGGCAGGAAGAGGAGGACTTCCTTGCCTCTCAAGGCCCCCTTTATCCAGACAGTGTTCCTTCTGTCCCACCCATCACACAGGAAGAGGATGAGGAGGAGGAGGATGAGGAGGAGGAGGAGGAGGATTGTGTGAGCATGGAGGTGGAGCCTGGCACTCAGCATCAGCAGCAGCAGTCTTTTAGGGATGATGTACAGTCCCAACAAACCAGTGGACTTGTACGTGGCTGGGAGGAGGTGGCTGGCGATCATGTCGTCCTCAGTGACCCAGAAGACTCCGGACCGAATGCCTTAGCTAACCTACGTTGCATGGCCTCCCTGATCCTGCAAAGCCTGCGGAAGGATCCTCGTATTCTTCGGATCAAGGAGAGGGACCATTACTGGCTGGCCACTCTCCTTGATCCACTGTACAAGGGTAAGGTTGCGGACCTTATCTTGCCGTCGCAGAGGGAGCAGAGGATGAGACATCTCAGGGAGGCCTTGCAGAAAGGTCTGTGCAACGCGTTTCCAGAAACTGGGAGGTTGCAAACTCCTGGTCCTGGACGACGAGTTGCTGAGGCTTCGGTCAGTAGCAGAAGGAGCGGTGGGGAAGGTGGACGTCTGACCGATGCGTTCAGACAATTTTTAGTCCGCAGCCCCAAGGTATGATCGGTTCCAGCAACCATCGCCAGCGTCTAATATACATGGTGCAGGAATACCTAAGGGCAAGGTCAGACTTGGACACCTTTCCCACCGAAAATCCTCTGGCTTACTGGGTCTTGAGGATGGATCACTGGCCAGAGCTTGCACAGTATGCAATTGAGCTACTGGCCTGTCCTGCATCCAGCGTTCTTTCCGAACGCACATTCGGAGGATTTGCTGGAGGATTTGTCACCGATCACAGGGTGCGCCTGTCCACCGACTCGGTTGATCGACTGACCTTCATAAAGATGAATCAGTCTTGGATCACCATCAGCTACCAGGCACCTGAAGCGGATATAACTGAATAATTTATAATGTCACATCCCTTCAAGACTGCCTATGCTGATGCTGAGTGACTGTCCTGTTATGTTCACTGACTATCCTCTTCCTCCTCCTCAATGATCCATTCCTTGATAGCTTGGAAGAACATTTTTGTTTCTGGGTGCCACCACACCAGTGCCTAAGGCACAATTTTTCAGCCCCTGTACAACAGGGGCGTGTAATTACAATTTTTTAAGGAATGCTTCGCAACAGGTCTGACTGCTGTGCTCCAAGTACAGTATCTGTGAGGGGTTGCAGTGTTGTGGCACCAGCACCGTTGCCTAAGGCACAATTTTTCAGCCCCTGTTTAACAGGGGCGTGTAATTACAATTTTTTAAGGAATGCTTCGCAACAGGTCTGACTGCTGTGCTCCAAGTACAGTATCTGTGAGGGGTTGCAGTGTTGTGGCACCAGCACCAGTGCCTAAGGCACAATTTTTCAGCCCCTGTTTAACAGGGGCGTGTAATTACAAATCTTGATCTAATAGTCCACAGCAGGGCCCATTCCTGCGCCAACCAAGAGTAACTGTGAGGGCTTACAGTCTTGTGGCAACACCGTCCACCACCACCACCAAAGGCCCAATTTTTCTGCCCTGTTCAGCAGGTGCATGCAATTACAAATCTTGATCTAATAGTTCACAGCAGGGCCCATTCCTGTGCCCACCATAGCCATGCCATTTTTCTCAAGGATTTTCAGCCATATGGCCAGGACAAGACATGACATTAAAGCCGCATGTGGTTTTAAATGGTTTATTTTTTTCCTTTACAAATGTCATTTTGTGCAGGGACAGTTCTAAACACGGGAAACACATGCCACTTCACAGGCATACTTTAGACACCCCCCAGGTACCATATTTAAAGGAATATTTCAATTTTTTTTTTTCACTTTATGCATCATTAAAATGACTGCTCCCGAAAAAACGTTAGTTTTTAAAAGTTCTTTTTGCATTGACATATGTCCCCTGGGGCAGGACCCGGGTCCCCAAATCTGTTTTATGACATTAACATGCATATTGGCCGTTATAATTAGCACTTTTGATTTCGAACGTTCGCGTCCATTGTAACGAATAGGGTTCGAAAATTTGCGCAAACTTTCGGTCCGTTCGAAGGTTCTGGTGCGAACCGAACCCGGGGTTGTTCGGCTCATCCCTAGTCCCCGGGATAGGCCTCAGGCTCTGGCCTAGCAATCCAGGGCAGCACAACACAAGTCCACCCAGACAGCCGTCCAGTTGGCACAGAACTCCGATCACCTGACCTCACCCAAATAATTAGGCTCTCCCAGCAGGCCAAGGGATATTCCTAACCTGTCCTTGCAATGCCCTTGTCTTATCTAATGCCACCAGATACCTTGCCATCTAGTGACAGAAGAGAGAAGTGCAGCAATTCCAGAATTAGGGACCTGAATTTTTTTCCTGAAGAAGCTGGGGGGTTCGCCGTGAAACATGTTGACATCTCTCCCTTTTCTTTTGAACATCTGATACTCCGTGCACTTTGAGTCACCACATCCAGCGGCTATCCATAAGCCTACCTTTTCTGAGGTGGTTACGGAGTCACTCCCCCACTCTCCCACATACAATGGGACTCCTGGTATGGCATATGCTGTGACCAGCCCAATAGGAAATGGTAGGAAAATTAGGTGATCCCTCGCTCAGCTGTACTGATAGCCAGTCCACTGAACACTATTGCTACCTTCATTCTTGTGAATAACGAATAAAAGTGCACGGCAGACTATGGTCACATCTATCATCTGCAGAGCATCTACACTCTCATCTGGGTAAAGTACACTACAACTTATGTATACTTATTGCTGATTGTGCTCCATTTGCTGAAATTATTTTGACTTTATGCTTGATTATCATGATGTCAGTTCCTCTATTTGCTTTCCGGATTTCTGCAAAGATCAGTATTTATGAGGTGGAACTTTACTAGCTTTCATTCTGAACCTTTCCTGCCATATGTTCCCAATAGCCATAGACTGCAGATTCTGACACTTCGATTTTTTATTTTCAGGTCCTTTTGATTGGATTTTTGTTGATCCTGCCATGTGCAGGCTCCTGCCCCTCCACAATACTTTCCTATAAGGACTGCCTGGCCCCACGGTGTTTGCTGCCACATTGCACATTTTTCTTTATCGTAAATCATGGGACACAGAGCCACAGTATTTACTGTATGGGTTATATAGGCACCTTTAGGTGATGAACACTGGCACACCCTAGACAGGAAGTTTAGCTCCCTATATAACCCCTCCCCTTACTGGGAGTACCTCAGTTTTTTCGCCAGTGTCTTAGGTGTTGGTCACGAGTAAAGACGTGCTGTGCTGAGCTCCGCTGGAGAAATCTTTGCTGGGGCAAGCCATGCAACCGGATCAATTCAAAGTGTCTTTTCTAGGCTGAATTGAATGGTACCCGAGCCTCGTGTCGGAAGAAACAAGGTTCTGCCTGTAACGCTTCTCTTTTTAGAGAGCTGGACCCCGGGATCCAGTGTTTGTTTTTTTTTAAGCCATATTTCTTGGCCGGGGCTTTACAGGCCCAGGAGTGTGGATCCCCCGCACAAGGGGCCCTGGTTCCTGAAGGCTTTTTAGACGGAGCCCATCATGAGTGGTGAAGATTGGGTCTGTCTGGTTTACCACAGAACCCTGCAGCCGGATAAGGTAAGGGAGATTCCTAAGAATTAGAAAAATTCCTTGTGGGTTTTCTTCCTTAAGTAAATGTTGCTATGCCTAAAGTTGCCACCGGGGGCTGTCAAACACGTACCTGTTTCATGCTCGTCAGTCTCGTTCTGTGTCACAAGCTGCACGCTTCCTCTGAGCCCAGGCTCCATGTAAGATGTGGGAAGGGTTTTTTCCTTCTTTTCAGGAATGTCGCCCCACAGCTTCTTTCCAGCTAAGAGGCAATGGGTCAGTCGGTGGATGCTGTATCACTCCTGCTGCCATTACAGCGGCTCACCATCCACGTGCGATTCAATTGGAGCCACGCCTGCACGGAAAAACTGTATTTTTAAAAAAAAAGATGAGGGGGCGGGGCATCAGCGCGGCATCGGCGTGGTTCAACGCCCACAACGCTGGCTATGCAAGCTATAAAGGTCCTTTTTTTGCAGGTGCACACAGCTAAAGGAGGGACACAGAGCAGATGGATGGCATGTGAGTGTGGGTGACACAGGCATTCCCAGGCACATTTACTTAGCATCAGACTGAGCCTTGATAGCAGCGGCAGTTTCTGGACTATTTTGCTCAGAAGTGGGTGCATTTCTGGTAGTACCTCTAAATTTGTGCTTGGCACTATGGGCAGAAAGGGAGTTACGAATACCCCGAAAAATAGGGGCTCAAAAGGGATCTCCCTCGGCTCTGAGGACCCCCCCTCTGCAACGCCATCTCCCCCTGAAAGGCCTAGGGAGGCTGGTCAGAGTGAGCCATCGGGGGTTAGGGGCTGCAACTCTTTCTGGCATTTCAGCCCCTGTATATATTACTCAGGAGTTTTTTTCCTCAGCCATGAGTGGATTAGAGAAAAGATTAACGGCCTTAATCGCATCTTCACAAAGTGGAAGAAAATGCATTAGGTCCCCCTTACCACCCAGGATCCTCAAACAGAGGAACTCTGGGAAAGGGAAGATGAATCCCCCTCAGGGGACCGGGAAGAGACTGATGACTCCTCTTCCGAGGAATCAAGTGGGGAAGGAACCTCTTCAGCTTCACAGGCTGAGAAATTACTGGTGCAATCTCTTACTGAAATGGTCCGCTCCACATTTAAGTTACCTGTAACCGAGTCGGTTGAAAAGCCCACTTGTTTGGGTTCATTGAGGCCTCCTCAAGCTGTGCATGCTTTTCCTGTGCATTCATCGCTGGAAAAGCTTATATATTCTGAGTGGGATCACCCAGATAAGCATTTTTTCCCTCCTAAAAAATGTTCAGCACTTTATCCTATGGAGTAAAAATTTACAAAGATGTGGGGTATACCAGCAATTGACGCTCCTATATCCTCTGTAAATAAAAGTTTGACTTGTCCTGTTGACAACACTCAAATGCTTAGGGATCAAACCGATAAAAAGTTGGAATTCCTGTTAAAAAACATTTTTTCCTTGGCAGGTTCAGTAGCTCAACCTGTAGTGGCGGCAATTGGAGTGTGTCAGTCCTTGAGAGACCACTTGAAACAGGTGCTCAAGGTTTTCCCTGAACAGCAGGCCCAGGAGTTAGCCAAGCTGCCAACGGCTTTGTGTTTTGCAAGTGACGCAATCAGAGATTCTATCCTTCAGACCTCTCGCCTTACGCTTGGGTTGGTGCATATGCGTAGAATCTTATGGTTGAAAAATTGGTCAGCCGAAGCGCCATGCAAAAAGCTCCTGGCTGGTTTTCCCTTCTGCGTTGTAAGGCTGTTTGGGGATGATTTGGACAATTATATCCAAAAGATTTCAAGTGGGAAAAGTACCCTTTTGCCAGTTAAGAAAAGGAGTAAACGTCCCTCATTTAAAAAGGCTCTTTCTCCAGTGCCAGGGGCATCAGCCTCCAGGCAGTTGCGACGGCCTCCATCGTCAGGTTCAAGAGGTAAAACTCAGAGTCAACCCCAGGGACAAAAGAAGTCCTGGGGGAGGAAGCCTACAAGACAGAATGCTAAAGCCTCTTTATGATGGGGCATCATCGTTCGAGTGGGGGGAAGACTGCTACAGTTCTCAAAGGTCTGGCAGGAGGATTTTCAGGACAGATGGGTGGTCTCCACAATAACTCTAGGTTACAAACTAGAGTTCCGAGAATTCCCGTCTCCTCGTTTCTTCAGATCAAATGTCCCCAAAGACCTAGAGAAAAAGAAGTCTCTCCTTCAAGCGTTAGACCGACTTTTGTCGCAAAAAGTGATCATGGTGGTTCCCATGGAAGAGCAGGGGTTGGGGTTTTATTCAAACCTTTTCACGGTGCCAAAACCAAATGGAGATGTCAGACCCATTCTAGATCTCAAAGATCTAAACCGGTTCCTAAAAATGTGATCTTTACGCATGGAATCAATCCGATCCGTAGTCTCCATTCTACAAGGAGGAGAACTTCTGGCATCAATCGACATCAAGGATGCATACCTGTATGTTGTGGAAATTTTTATTAATGTATGTTGTCTGTTTTTCTGTAATACGCTCACGCAAGGGTATTCGCACATACAGGCGCTGGTGGAAGACCATTGGATGCGGAAACCTTCCCATGGACACAGAATGGCTCTTTTAAGGATGTTTGTTTATGCCTCAACAAGGGACTGGCCACTCCCTGGCGATCGCATTTAAACTCCCAAGTAAGCAGATCTGCGTACTTCCAACTATAGCATAACCATATAAAATTATTCCCCACTGAGCCATAATGGAGTATGGCTCGCATAATTGGAAGCAGTGGGAATGTACACACGATCGTGTTCAGAACCATGTGCTTGTCGAATGGTTTTGCACATGACCATTTTCACACGTCACTACTGCATTTCTATTTGAATATATACATGTGTGTTATTGGCTCTTTTGAATGAATACAAGTGTCTGGCTGATTCTGAAGCCACCACCCTCTTTTTTTATCCATCTGTTTAGTATAAATAAAAGCAGCCTGGCTATTCTGTTCAGGATTATACTGAGCTCAAGGTGATACCAGCATCTGTTTGTGTTACTTGGAGAGATAAACAAGCACACTTTCCCGGCATTATACAAGAGAGCTGTTTGTGCTTTTAAGTGCAAAGAAATGATATGTTTATAGGGAAAATCTTAGAATTTTCCTGACACTGCATGTACCTCTTTTCCCCGCTCATCAGAAATATCTGCATTTCGAAGTGGAAAAACTTAATTTTCAGTTTGTAGCTCTATCTTTTGATCTAGCTACTGCACCTCGGGTGTTTACAAAAGTCCTAGCACCTCCTCTGGCCAGATTAATGGGCCAGGGTATAACGATTATAGATTACCTAGATGACCTGCTCTTAATAGACCGGTCGGTAGAGCACAGTCAACTACCTGAAATACCTAGGTTGGGTCCTCAACCTAGAGAAGTCTTCTTTAAAACCAGTAAGAAGACTAGAGTACTTGGGTCTGGTTATAGATACAACCCAAAAGAGGATGTTTTTACCCCAGGCAAAAATCAGCACCATAAAAAGGAGCTGGTTCAGGTAGTCAGGGCTAAGAAGGGTCCTTCTATTCGCCTTTCTATGAGGTTGTTGGGAAAGATGGTGGCTTCATTCGAAGTGGTTCCCTATACTCAGTTTCATTCGAGACTGCTGCAAAACAGTATCCTGTCTGCCTGGAACAAGAAAGTCCAGGAGCTAGATTTTCCGATGAGTTTGTTGCCAATAGTGCGTCAGAGCTTCAGTTGGTGGTTGATACCCGAGAATCTGCGGAAAGGGAAATACTTCTTACCAGTTACCTGGAAGGTGGTAACAACAGATGCCAGCCTTTCGGGTTGGGGAGCAGTTCTGGAAGAGACGACTGTCCAATGGAAATGGTCCAAAACCGAGAGGACCTTACCTAGGGGTCAAGTCCTAGGGAAAAAAGTGTGGGAACTCCCACCCAACATCCACTCGCCCGCCAAAAAAAAAAAATATATGATACGCTCATATGCACGAACGCTTCAAAAGTGGTATTTTTCATCCAATTTTCGTATTGTGTGTATGAAGCTTAACTGTAACATATAAAAAAACAATCCTCAATAAAAATAAATACGGTAATTCTCTGAATAATCAGCATTCATTCAATTGTGCTTCCATGCAAATGTGAACATTATGTTCTGATCTTTATTGGGGAATTGTATTTTGTATATAGTGTGTTTATGTGGTGAGTTTACATTTTTCATTGAACAGAGTTTGGATAACACAGGGTTAAACGGAAAGGTCATAAATTAACTGCACATTATCTGGACAGAATGCTTGGGGAGATAGTGATGTGTTCCTGCTTAGGAGATGTATGTTAGCTTGGGGGGCTGCAAACTCTGCAGGGCTCCAACACACACTCGCTGCTATTCCAACCCTTCACATATTTCCACATAAACTTCCCTCCTGGCATTAAACTTTGCAGGTATTGTGCTCTGCTTACCACCCCAAACTGATGTTCCTCCCTCAGCTCACCCCTCTCCCTGCATGTCCTGTGAGCAGAATAGCTGTGCTCCTCCTCTGGGTTCTCTCATCATATGGCACTGAAGATAGAGGAGGGGGTGGATTCAGCGGGACACACAGCGCAAGTATGCAGGAGACTGGGGGGGAGATGAGGAGACAAAAAAAAAAAATCAGGAGGGGCCAGCGGGGAGGAGCGCATCACGAGAGGTCTGACTAAATACAATCTCTTAGCAGTAGGGACCTGATCTACCTGTCAGCTAGCTGTGATTGACAGGTAGATCAAAGCGGAAGCTGTCATGGGGCCCCCTACTGGCAATGCCTGAATGGTCAGGTGTGCGGCACTTACTATTGCGAGCTGTGTCGGCAGCTGCTGGTGTAGCACCTGCCACACAGCTCGCATACTTCAAAGTCTTGCAGGACACGGCTGCTAATGGGAGTTCCTGTTGTGGAAAAAGTACAGGAACTCTATTCCCATGGGCTCCCGCAGGACTTGAGCCCTGACCTTGCCTATCAACATTCTAGAGATTCGGGTAGCGTACCTAGCCCTAAAGGCCTGGACATTCAGGTTGCAGGGTTGTCCTGTCAGGATCCAATCCGACAATGCCACAGCAGTGGCTTATATCAATCACCAAGGGGGCACCAGAAGTCGTGCAGCCCAGGGAGAAGTAAACCAGATCATAACCTGGGCAGAAAAGCATGTGCCGTGCATATCAGCAATCTTCATTCCAGGGGTAGAGAAATGGCAGGCGAAGTACTTAAGTCGCCAGCAGTTGTTCCCAGAGGAATAGTCTCTTTACCCCAACATCTTCCTGGCTATATGCCAAAGATGGGGTATCCCGATGGTAGATCTATTTGCGTCCAGATTCAACAACAAGATCGACAACTTTGTGTCAAGAATAAGGGATCCACTTGCATGCGGGACAGATGCATTGGTGACCCCGTGGGATCAGTTCTCACTGATTTATGCATTCCCTCCTATTCTGCTGCTACCATGACTTCTTTGCAGGATCAAGCAGGAAAAAAAGTCAGTGCTTCTGGTGGCCCCAGCATGGCCCACAAGATCTTGGTATGCAAAAATAATTAGGATGGCGGTAGGGGCCCCATGGACCTACCACCACGTCCAGACCTGCTATCGCAGGGACCAGTGTTCCATCCTACCTTACAAACGCTAAATTTAACGGTTTGGCTATTGAAACCCACATTCTAAAGAAACGCAGGCTTTCAGGCTCAGTGATATCTACGTTGATTAATGCAAGGAAGCCAGCTTCCAGAGTCACTTATAATAGAGTCTGGAAGACAAATGTTTCCTGGTGTGAATCCAGGGGTTGGCATCCCGGAAAGTATGTCATAGGTAGAATCCTTTCTTTTCTGAAAATGGGGTTAGAGATGAAGCTGGCCTTGAGTACTATCAAGGACCAGGTCTCGGCCTTATCGGTATTGTTTCAACATCTGCTTGCTTCACATTCCTCTGCAAGAAGGATATCAGAATTGGCGTCTCTTTCTTGTATGGTTTCAGGTTTTCTTCTAAACCAGGATATTGTTCTGCCTTCATTTTTTCCGGAACCCTGTTCTACAGAAGAAAAGTCACTACATTCTCTGGATGTAGTGAGAGCGGTCAAAATCTATTTGGAGGCGACTGCTCAAGTTCGGAAAACAGATGTTTTGTTTGTGTTGCCTGAAGGTCCTAGAAAAGGACAGGCAGCGTCAAAATCTACTATCTGTATTCGTCAAAAGTAATTATTCCTTCATTAAGGACTCTAGGCAGGTCATTAACATGTTGAACAATATTACAGTTAAACCAGGCACTTGGATGGTGACGGCGGACGTCACCTCTTTATACACCATCATTCCCCACGAGTTGGGTTTTAGAGCGGTACAGAAATATCTAAGTCAGGAGTCCAACCTCCCTGACGAACAAGTGACTTTCATTATGTCCCTATTGAAATATGTGGCCACACACAACTATTTCTGGTTTAACAATCAGTTTTACCTACAGATAGTTGGTGTGGCTATGGGGGCTAAGTATGCCCCGAGTTTGGCCAACCTTTTCATGGCCCAATGGGAGGAGGATGTCATCTATGCCCAGAACATACCCCACCTTGTGTTATGGGCCAGATATATTGATGACATCCTCCTCCTTTGGGATGGCCAGGCCAATGAACTTCAAACCTTTATGCAAACCCTCAATAACAATACTAGGGGGATTGAGTTAACATATGTCATGCATCAGGAAACCATCCATTTTCTGGATCTCAACATCTCAATAGAAAATGACAAATTCATAACTTCCACCTATTTCAAGGCTACAGATAGGAACTCATTTATTCCTGTAAAAAGCTGTCACCATTCCCCATGGTTAAGCTCGGTCCCCAAGAGCCAATTTATTAGACTCAAACGGAATTGTACCAAACAGGAAGAATTTTTGGTACAGTCTAATATACTGATCGAACGTTTTGTCGAGAAAGGTTATAAAATAGACGACCTGACAAAAACTTTGAATGAAGTAAAGGATCTTGACAGATCAGTCCTGTTGACAGAAAGGGGGCCACATAGAAGGGATGTTTTTTCGAGCGGAGTTCCCTTCATAACATCATACTCATCACAACATAGGGGTATCAAGCACTTAATCTATAAGCATTGGCATATAGTAAAAAGCGATACTGTTCTGAAAGACTTATTACCTGAAAGACCCCAGGTGATCTTTAGGGGTTTACCATCACTGAGGAACCAGATTGCGGTTAATGCTATAGATCCCCCGAGAAACACTAGTGGTTTCTTTGACCAACTTTCAGGATACTACAAATGCGGACGATGCAGAGTATGCTCTCTCAACAGAGATGTCGAGAGACGCACGACGTCTTTCATCTGCACGGCCACTGGGGAGAGCCACATTATAAAACCCTGCATCACTTGTTCTTCCAAAGGGGTGGTATACATGTTACAATGCCCTTGTGGCCTTCAATATGTGGGGCGCACTAAGCGCCCCTTGCATGTGCGTTTGGGGGAACATATTTCTAATATTTTAACCGGTTTCCCCAAACACTCAGTGTCCAAACACTATCTCCTGGCACATAGCAAGAATCCCTCTAAAACTGTATTTTTTGGGATTGACAAATATAAACCGCACTGGCGAGGAAGCTCTCTAGTTAGGGAAGTCTCAAAGCTTGAAATGTCCTGGATCCACCATTTGAAGTCATACACGCCCTACGGGTTGAATATAAATACCGATATAAACGCTTTTATCGATAATTCTTAAAATGATTGCTAGGGGATCCTCTATTTGGCTGCGCTTATATTTAATTTGTATATAAGTTTTTCTTGGTATTAGTCAACTAATTCCAATGAATTTTTTAACCTTTTATGGTTATTTATGAGACGTGTTTTTGATGTTTAAATGTTTCATGTCTATTTTAACATATATGTAAACTCCTCCTGAGATGCATGGAGATTTTATGGAAGATTTTCTCTATAGGAATTAATTCATATGACTCCATTATGGAGATTTTCTATATAGATTTTTCATTTAGACTTTTATATTTTTAAATTAAACCCAAAACAATATTCTGATAATTTGTTTGCCTTATTGGCATACTATTTACACCAAATTGGGGATGTAATTTATATCTAATGACTCAATTAATTATTGGCAAATTGAATACTTCCTCTTCTGCCCATTTTTCCCCCTTTCCCTTCCTTCACGAAGAAATTTTTATATTTTTCACTTTTCCCCCATATTTTTCACTTTCCTGTTTATAATATTCTTTTATCTATTTCTATATGTAGGTAAACACACTATGTTTTGCACATTTTCACAGAAATTCAACATTATTATTAAAATAATTCATCCTCTTTCTGAGGGCAGTTTCCCTGATATCATTATTACCTATCTATTTACCCTTCTTTTTTCACGAAGAAATATATATATATATATATTTTGGATTAAAATATCCTTTTTAGTATTGGTGGATAAATACACTATGTTTTAGCACATTCGTATAAAGTCTCACTATTTACCTCCCTCTTTAGGGTAGCTTATATAATTTTTTATCACGTTGGATCACATCCTAAAATAAACTGTCTTTGCACTTCCCCTTTTTTTCCCTTGGCACATTATGTGATAGACTGATACCTATCGGGACTTTCCTGTGGCTCTTTTATATTCATCTGGGGTCTTGTTCTGACAAGCCAATTTGACCAACAATAGGTTAAAGTTTGGATAAACCAGACCAAGCCTTCATTAATTGAATCTAATTTTATTCATTTAGTTATATTTTTTTAATAATAGGCGCTTTTAGCCATTCTAGTTATGGTATCCTTTCCCATGAGCAAGATGGCGGCGCCGCTTCTGACCTCATGCAATTCAGGTGGAGGTCGGCTATTTAGAGGTGGTGCGTTGCTGCGTTGCCCGTTCCCCATTGAAAACGTCACATCTGACGAAACGTCGTATGGGAAGGCACGCAGCCACGCCACCACGCAGACCGCATTGAACAGGGGACGGGTTCACACTGACCGTCCGGCAGTGTTTTACAATACGCTCGTTTTTCTACAATTTGATGTAAGTGTTCTTTATTTTTTATGAAATAAAAGTTTCCAACAGTATTATGCTATGGGCGGCCCCATCTGTTTTTTTGTAATTGGAGGAAACTAGTGGTAACTGGCGGGATATTGTTATCAGGAACGGATGGTGTGGTGTTTTCTCCTCCTCCATTTGATTGATCCGTCCCGGATTGATTGATTCTATCATCTTCCGCCAACGGGGACAACTACAGGATTCTGTGTACAATGCCTAAACTTATAGCCATTTGGTAAGCCTCCAATCAAATAGGTGGCCGGGATACTACTATATTTTCTGCATGTCACAGCGTGAAAATTATAGAATTGTCACTGAGGTGTCTCCTTTTTGAACAAGCTATTTCTACCAGCTATACGCCAATTTCATCTTTTTGGTGTTAAGAAATTATTTAAACTGGACTTTTAGACCAAATCCTAGACTGTTCAAACTGATTTATGCTAATTTTCACGGTTATTTCTGATGAGACATTTGTTTTTTATTGATAAATTTTTTTACTGATTTCTTCTTTTCATTTATTGTTTTAATTTTTGTTTAAATTGGCGCAGCTTTATGTATTTTCCAAGTAATTATTCAAGCTTATGGTTTGAAGAGGAAAGTTCCACCTTTTCAAATCAAAGCGCACTCCACCAGGGCTGTTAGGTGTCCTTTTATGAAGCAGTGAAATCTATTCACTGCTTCATTCTCCGGCATTCACAGAGGAGATCTTTCTCCTCTGTGTGCCAGTTTATGAAGTGGAGTAGATCGCTTCACCCATGGAGGAGTGAAGTGATCTACAAACGCTTCAAACAGTGGAGAACGGCCCCTGATACTGGAATCTCGTGAGACTTTACGAGATTACAGTACCAGAATGTCACTGAAACACTAAGATGTCCATTTATTAAGCGGTGATAAATTATCACAGCTCAATACACAGACAGATACCAGTGTGATTAATGTTAATAAAATAAAGAGTCCCCCCTACATTATATATACACATGTATACACACACACACACATTATATATACATGTATATACACACACACACATATATACACACATTATATATATATATACACATTATATATATATATATATATATATATATATATATATATATGTATACACATATATATGACAGGGGGACATGGTTACAGTGTTGGGGGGTCTGAACGAGGCATAAGGAAGTTAATAATCTTCCTCTTTCCTCCTCAGATCCCCCGAGTTTCTCTCTTCACTCCCCGCTTCACCACCTCTGAGATGGTGAATCGGGAAGGGTGAATTCTGACACAGATCGCCAGTGAAGCGCTCAGATCGCAGCTTCATACACTGGGCGTTACTGTGTCATTCTATGAGGATTCTCCATGTGCAGAGATAATCGGCGGGAGAACAAGTTCAAACACTTCTCCCCCCGATTATCTCTGGTTTATAAACTGTTTATGGGCTGTGATCAGTGGTGATCCTCAGGATCTCCGCTGATCACTGCTTCATAAAAGGACACCTTAGTGCCTTATGGGCAGTGCATCACCAGGCCTCCATGGCTCAAATCTGCAAGGCTGCAACTTGGTCTTCAGTCCATACATTCACCAGGTTCTATCAGTTGGATGTAAGAAGGCATGAGGATATTGCCTTTGGGCGCAGTGTGCTGCAGGCAGCAGTATAGGTACTCAGGTCTGATTGCACCCTGTATCAGTGATCGTTTCTCCAGAAGCAAAGAAACTGTCAGTTTCCCATGGCTCATATTCAGCTATATCAGATTGGGGCCTCAAACCTAGGAGCTCCCAGATATGCCATGTTTCCCCTGAGGTCACGAGGTTTCAACATGCGGACCCAAGATGGCTACACAAACAGCAATGCGTCCTCCTCTGCAGAGCAGGGGCTCCTCCCCCTGCCAACGGATTGGTGCAGATACATTCTGGAAACTTTAGAGCCTGCCCGTTTGCTTCTGCGGCATGCCAAATCTGTAATGGAGTCTGTTTTAACCCTCTCAGCACTGGCTGGAAGTGTCAAAAGACCAGGCTGATATTCTCCCATGAGCAATGAGACCTGTTTCTTCCCCACATTATTAGAATGCATGATAAGATAGTCTATAAGAAGTAGAGATATTACTTGTCACTTCCCCACGGAGCCAGACAAAATCCCGATGGAGCTGTAGCCGGTTGCTATGGGCGACTACTGTGAGGATAACGCATTTGCCCCACGTTGGGCGCCAAATGTAGCCAAGTCCTGGGTCCCTTTTGGTCTAATAAGAACCTCCAGAGTTAGGGATAGCTGACATCCTTCTATGTAGCGTGGGTTACAAGGCATGGTGGGTGTTATGCAAAGTAGATTCATGGGTGCCAGACACTTCCTAAATGCAAAGGGATTTATTGTCTCTTAAACAGAACTGTGGGAGAGAAGGTTTCGGGCCAGGACACCCTTTAGTAGTTGCAATGTTAATTGGCAAACTCCAAGATTTCTATAGATAGATAGAAGGCACCAAGCCAGACACCACATCTGCATGTGTAGACACGCTGTCTCCTATGGCAACAATCTTGAACAGTTCCTAACAAAGGTTACAATGAACTCTTTCACTTCCTCTACAATCTTCTATTGTAGATTGTGACGGATCCCGTACTCAAGATGTCCGCCGTAAACGCTTCCTGTGTCCGGTACCACACAATCCAAGACCCCTTAGCTCACCCAGTCACCAGACAACACCAGTGTAGGGTACATTAGACATGTGCACAACAAAAAAATTTGTTTATTTTCGTTTCGTTTTTTCGTTTTCCATTGATTCGTAACGATTCGTACATTCGTAAGTCGTCGATGTTCGTATTCGTAACGATTCGTACATTCGTAAGAGTTATTTTTTCGTTGATTCGTTTTTTCGTTAGTTTAATTTTCGGACGCATTCGTATTTATTCGTACATTCGTAATCGGAGCATAATTCATAATTTTATGTAATGTGTATGCAATTATTACATTTTAATAATTTACGAATCTAAAAAAAAAGTTACGAATGGAAAAAAAGTTACGAATGTACGAATGTTTTTGTTCAATAGAGATACGGAAATTGCAAATCGAAAAAAAAAAAAAATACATTTACGAATCAAAAAAAAAAGTTACGAATCGAAAAAAAAAGTTACGAATCGAAAAAAAAAGTTACGAATGTACAAATTTTTTTGTTCAATAGAGATACGGAAATTACAAATCAAAAAAAAAAAAAAAGTTACGAATCGAAAAAAAAGTTACGAATGTACAATTTTTTTTGTTCAATCCATTCGAAGCACGTTTAGCAGCACCATTGTAAGGGACACGGAAAATTACCAATTCAACAAAAAAAAAAAGTTACGAAAGTACAAATTTTTTCGTTCGTTTTCATTTTTCGGATTTTCTTCATTAGTACATTCGTTGTTTCTAATTATTTTTTTCGGATTTTCGTTGTTTTTCGGATTCGTTCGATTCGAATGATTCGTTAATCGGATTCGTACAATTCGAACGATTCGTTCATTCGTACGAAAACGAACGAACGAAAATAACAAAAAAAAACGAAAAACGAAAAAAAACGAAACGAATTGCACATGTCTAGGGTACATCAGGAATGACTTTTATTTGACATGTCACACAAATATATAAAGCCAGATGACTAAAACCTAACCTAATTAGCATGAGCTAATTATCTAATCATTGACCCAGACTAGTTGACTGAGAGAAGACTTTTCAGGGTAAGACTTTAAGGCTCCTAGCTCATTGAATGACTATTCAATAGACATTACCATCAACATCAACACAGGGTTAATTAGCACAACAACATTGTGGAATATTCTTACAAGCCAGACTAAACTCATTTACACAACAGACAGGTGGCTGGAGTTGATGACATTAGCATCTGACAGCTTGTGTCCCAACAGTGTGACCAGTCTATTGCTGATATGGCATATACATATCCAGAGTCTATGTGTCTTGGGGGGCCAGCATGGACCTGAATCCAAGTAAAACCAGCTCAGCGGTCCCCAGGCATACAGCTCACAAACAGCACCGTTCCCCCAAATGCCAGGGCCCATAATCAAGCCAAGGCAAGCGGCTCGTATTCCGTCCCCTCCAACAGCCTCTGTCCCGGCTAGGTCTGTCACATAGATCTTCACTTAACTGAGCTCCCAGTCTCTCTCACTAGACTTGCTGATCCACTTACACTGGATCTCCCAAACTCTTCCAACCTTCTCGCTCAGTATCTTCCTCACGCGTCACCTCCCCCCTCATCCCTGCTGGGTCCCTAGCTTGGCACCCAAGATACTTCTTAAGCTTCACCCCACTGGCCTGCTCGGTCCCTAGCTTGACGCACAAGGCTTCTCTGCAAGGGTCACCTCCACTGGCTGGGTCCCTGGCTTGACTGCTGAAGTTTCCCAATTCTTCACTGTCCCCAGTTGGTGAGAACACTGCTCTGGTACTTGCTTCAGCTACTCACAATGGTCTCTGGTAACAAGGTAAATGGTCCCTTAGTGGTGATAGCTTCCCCTCTACCTCGGACCACGACAGGTTCTTCAGCCGGCAGAACTGTCACTTCTGATTGGACTGCAAGCCGCAGTCCCAATCCTACGCTGCTCTTTTGCTTCTGGATAGGCCCTCAAACAGCCTAGCAGCTAGATGTCCGTGGGATAAGCCTCAGGCTCTGGCCTAGCAGCCCAGAGCAGCACAACACATGTCCACCCAGACAGCCGTCTAGGTGGCACAGAACCCAGATCACCTGACCTCACCCAAATAAATAGGCTCTCCCAGCAGGACAAGGGACCCAAGAAGATCCCTGCCCATTGGCTTAGATACCCCATCTATTCCTAATCTGTCCTTGCAATGCCCTTGTCTTATTGAATGCCACCAGATACCCGGCCATCTAGTGACAGAAGAGAGAAGTGGAACAATTCCAGAATTAGGGTGGAATCAATTGATCTCCTATCAATTGGCCAAGTCAGCTATACCTGGCAGCTAAACTTACCAGCAACCCTGCCTAAACATCAGGGTGCTACAGTAGTTTTCTCTATTCTAAAACACTTCCCTGGATCCCCACAAATACGTGAGACCACTGTGTTGTCTTGAATCCCAGTACTACAGTGGGAGGGCAAAAGATCAGTCCAGGAGGCAAGCTAAAAACATGGTCGATTAACCACTTGCTTACTAGGCACCCTAACCCCCTTCCTGCCCAGGCCCATTTTCAGCTTTCAGCGCTCACTCTTTGAATGACAATTATGCGGTCATGCTACACTGTACCCATATATAGTTACATAGTAGGTGAAAAAATACATAAGTCCATCAAATCCAACCTATGTGTGTAATTATATGTCAGTATTACATTGTAAATGGATCTATACAGGTTTTATAGGAATATACATTTAAAAGCCTTTTATGCATCTAGACCGGTAATGAACAGTGGCAGCCCTTTTAAAATTATCAGTTTCTAATTTAGCATTGAAAAACAAAAGCAATTTTGTACCTCCTACTAATTGCCCGGCAGCTGAACTGTTCATTGGTAAGGTCGAGATGAATGTGAGGCGGTTTTTGCAAGATCGTTCTAGGATAGACCATAGACAGACCAATTTGGATCGAGAGGAACATATTGCATTATTATCTTTATCTGTGAGGAAGGAAATTATTATCAAACCAGCGGATAAAGGCAGGTCCATAGTGGTTATGGATACCTTTGAATATGAAGGAGAAATAAAAAGACAGCTGGCTGATAGTAATGTTTACATGCAATTGGATAATAATCCCACTACACAAGTTTTAAGTAAAATAAAAAAAAAGGGACATACAGGCAGGAATAATACACACCAACACACAAACTTTTTTGATATTAGTGACTTGGGATGTCGCTAACCTTTATACGGCAATCCCACACACTTGAAGCCTGTAAACGACTGTTGAGGGGTATGACACTTTGCAAGTGTCATTCCTTTTGGAATTACTTGCAATAGTTTTGGAAGAAAATGTCTTTTTATTTAAGGATACATACTATTTAAAACGTACTATGACAGCGATCGGTTCTAATGTCGCCCCCCCCCCCCCCATATGCAAATGCTTTTATGGATATGCTTGAAAATGCATTCATATACCATTGTAGATTGTTTGTAGATAATTGCATTTACATGGTTTAGATTTATAGATGATGCATTTGGCATATGGGTGGGCGACCGAGACTCGTTATTTTTGTTAAATTTTTATTTGAATAATTTAGTACCTGGCGTGAAATTTAATATGTCCATCTCTGATACAACCATGCCCTTTTTAGATACATTGTTATATATATATATACACACAAGAAGATCACATTGTGAGCGACTTGTATCGCAAACCTCAGATCACAACCAATTGTTGCATTACTCCAGCTTTCATCCGCCCTGGGTATTTCAATCTATACCCAGGATCCAGTTGAAGAGAGTGTCTTGGATTGTAAGTGAACAGGAAATTAAAGAAGAACGGCTGAATGAGATGGAAGACAGATTGTGCCAAGGAGGGTATCCAAAAGATACCATTCATCAGGAACGTATGAATTGGCTTTGTGATTAAAAAAAAAGGATGTAGTGCGCAGAATGCCTTTCATCTCACAATTCCACCCGTTCTCTAATGAAATTAATAATATAATTAGGAAACATTGGTCCATATTGAACAAAAAATTCCCGACCGTCCCTGAATTTTATCAGCCTACATTACCCTCTTATCGTAGAGGGAGATCGTTATATTGATCTGATTTTACCAATCTGTCACATAGGAGCCCTGTTCCCCATGTGACATTCTTAGGTCCTCCCAATTTTGGTTCTTTCCCCTGTCTTTCTTGTACTCAATGTACAAGCATGATAAAGGGAAAAAGTTTTTGTCATCCACACAAAGGATACAACATCAATATTAAAGATCATTTTACCTGTCAGTCATCCTACTTAAATATATATTATTAAATGTCCATGTGGGCTTGTCTACGTAGGGGAAACAATTCAAAAAGTAAAAGACAGGATTGCAAGACATAAGTATTCGATCCGTGATAAATGAGAGAAATTACCTGTCACGGTCTGGAGTCAGGCTCAGAGGCCAGTAGCTATAGCAACTGATCAGGTATTCACGCAGGTCACCCTGGCTGATGACACGGGTTCACCTGAGGTGCGGAGTCTTAGCACTAACCGGTATTTACCAGAGCGCCTGATGGTGGAGATGGTCTTTGCTGCGTGTTAGTGCCAGGTCGTGGTCCTCAGGATAGCCCCACCAGGAGGTGAGCAAGACGGGGTCCGGTAGCAGATATAGTAGCTGGGGATCAAGCAGAAGCGTAGTCGAGAAACAAGCCAAAAGTCGGTAACAAATAGTTGCAGGTTGGGATTCAGCAGAAGCGTAGTCAGGGAACGAGCCAGATGTCGGTAACAAATGGTAGCGAAGATACAGTCGGCAGCAGGAGAAACAGGAGCAAGATATTGGCTGGTGAAGGCACAATATTCTGGCAACCAGGAAGTACAGGGACATGGCTTAAAGTGGAGTGCCGACCAAAAAAAAAAAACGTGGCTTAAAAATCCTAAAAAAAAAAAAAAGATAATTGGAAAAAAAAAAAAATTTTACTCACCTCTAAATGCCTGTTGCTAGGGGGTCCCTCGTAGTCTGCCACCTTCATTGCCCGGGCTAAACGTCACTTTCCCTAGGCGCCGCACAGTCATCTGGGACCTGTTATGTGTCCCAGATCAGTGAGCACCGAATCACGGCGCATGGCGCCGCTCGCGCATGCGCAGTGGGTGCCCGGCTGTGAAGCCACAGCCGGGTTCCCACATTAAGAATGCCGGCGCCGCGAGCGGAGTGGGGAACGAGGGGGTCTCGTTCCCCCGCATCGCTGGACCCTGGGACAGGTAAGTGTCCGATTATTAAAAGTCAGCAGCTGCAGTATTTGTAGCTGCTGTCTTTTAATTTTTTTTTTTGTGGGCCCTCCACTTTAAATCAGGAAGTTCATGGGAGGAGCAAAGGGTTCAAGGTTCAAGACAAACAAGATTCAAGACAAGATCATTCAAGGAATTGTCTAAGGAACTATCCAAGGAACTGTCCAAGGAACTGTCCAGCATTCCAGGTGGCTCAGCAAGCAGAGTCACTGCCAGACAGCCCAGAGGTCCCAGGTTCAAGCCCAGGTCCTAACAGTACTCCCCTCCTCCCAGGATGTCCTCTGGACATCTTAGGGCCAGGTTTCTGAGGAAACCTCTGGTGTAATTCCCTTGTTAATCTAGGGGCATGAACATTCTTTTCAGGCTCCCAAGAATTTTCTTCTGGCCCATATCCTTCCCATTGAACCAAATATTGCAATTTGTTCCTAGAGATCCTGGAGTCAAGAATTTTTCTTCTTCACCCTGTACCTCAACAGGTGGAGGAGGAAGATGAATTCTTCCAGAAAAAGTATTTTCATGAAACGGTTTAAGTAGCGATATATGAAACACAGGGTGAATCTTCATATTGTCAGGAAGCTTTAGGCGAAAAGTGACGGAGTTGATTTGAGCAGAAATCTCAAAAGGTCCCATAAACTTTTGACCCAACTTAGCACATGGAACTTGAACTTTTACATTTTTGGTAGATAACCAAACTTTCTCACCTACGTGAAAAGTGGGAATAGACCTACGATGTCTGTCAGCTGCCTTCTTGTAATATTCCTGCGCCTCCTTCAATGTATCAGTCAATTTCTTCTGGATGTAATGAAGTTAGTCTGTTGGTAACAGCAGGAATTTAAGTTGAGATGAGGAATAAAAACTGGATGATACCCGGTGTTTAAGAAAAATGGGCTTTGGGAAGTGGAGCTATGTTTAGAGTTATTATAAGCAAACTCTGCCGTAGGAAGGTAGTCCACCCAGTCATCCTGAAGATAACTCACGAAACAGCGCAGGTATTGCTCCAGAGTTTGATTGGTCCTCTCGATCTGACCATTAGACTGCGGATGAAAAGCCGAGGACAGATTAATTGTTACACCCAAAGCTGAGCAAAAACGTCTCCAAAATTTTGAGGTAAACTGAACCCCTCTGTCAGACACCACATCATCAGGAATTCCATGAAGTTTAAAAACGTCTCTAACCATTACCTCAGCAGTATGTTCGACGGAGGGTACCCCCTTAACTGGAATAAAATGAGCCATCTTAGTGAGACGGTCAACGACTACCAGAATGGTGGTCATCCCATTTGAAAGAGTAAGGTCAACCACAAAGTCCATAGAAATTGACCCCCATGGTCTTGATGGAACAGACAGTGGTAGAAGTAACCCCAGAGGAGAAGATCGGGGTGTCTAATTGTGAGCACAGGTTAGACATGAAGCCACATAACTCTTTACATCTTCCTTTTACCCAGGCCACCAAAAGGAACGTGATAAGAGTTCTTCTGTCTTAGAAACCCCAAAATGACCAGCAAGTTTAGAGTCATGTACCAACTTGAGGGCTTCTACCCGAACTGTTTCAGGTACATAGAGGCAATGCGCTTGAGTCCAAAAACCATTGTTGTACTTGAGGTTAATGTCCTGAGGAGGATTATTAAGAAGTGGGTCATTCTCATACCCCTCCTTGAGAAGATTAAGAAGTGTCTTCGAACTCGTGGCCCCTAGAAAGTTCTTTTGAGGCAGGAATGTATATTCAGAGTTGCTTTCCTGGAGAGGCCCAGACAACATCAGTGATAGGGCATCAGCCTTACCATTCCTTGACCCAGGGCGGTATGAGATAACAAAATTGAACCTGGAGAAGAAAAGGGTCCAACGTGCTTGTCTAGATGTCAACCTTTTAGCAGACCTAATAAATTCAAAATTTTTATGATCGGTGAGAACGGTTACAGGGTGCTTAGCCCCTTCCAGCAGATGCCTCCACTCAGAAAATGCTTCCTTAATTGCCAGCAGCTCCTTGTTTCCAATGTCATAATTCTTCTCGGCTGAAGACATCAGTCGAGAGAAATAAGCACAAGGATGAAGCTGCATTTTTTCTCCAATTCGCTGAGAAAGGATAGCTCCCACAGCAGAATTAGAAGCATCAACTTCTACAATGAAAGGTAGTTCTGGATCTGGATGTATCAGTATTGGTGCAGAAGTGAAGAGAGTTTTCAGTTTACTAAAGGCAGCCTGTGCTTCAGGTGACCACAAAAAGGGCATCCCTTTCTTTGTCAGCTGTGTAATTGGAGCAATTACCTTAGAGAAATTCCTTATAAATCTTCTGTAAAAGTTGGAAAATCCAACAAATCGCTGTATATCCTTAACATTCCTAGGGACAGGCCAATCCACCACTGCTTTGATCTTCTCAGGATCCATGCTTACCCCTTCAGAAAAGATTATGTATCCCAAGAACTGGATCTGAGTTTGTTCAAACTCGCATTTCTCTAGTTTGATGTAAAGTTGATTCCGCTTAATCTCTCCAAAACAATACAGACATGCTTGCGGTGTTCTTCCAAAATATCAGAGAAAATGAGAATGTCATCCAAATATGCTATTACAAACTGATCAAGCAAATCTCGAAAAGCATTATTAATAAAATGTTGAAAAGTTGCAGGAGCATTGCAAAGCCCAAAGGGCATGACCAAAGACTCAAAATGTCCATATCTGGTTCTGAAAGCAGTTTTCCATTCATCTCCGTGACGAATGCAGACAAGGTTGTACGCCCCCGTAAATCTAATTTGGTAAAGAGCTTGGCGGAGCGGAGTCTCTCAAGCATTTCTGAAATCAGTGGGAGTGGATAGCGATTCTTAATTGTGATCCTATTTAAATCTCTGTAGTCAATACATGGACGCAGGGTGGAGTCCTTTTTTGCCACAAAGAATAAGGCTGCCCCAGCAGGAGAGGTTGAGTGTCTGATAAAACCCTTCTCTAGATTCTCAATAATCCACTCCCTGAGCACTTTCAGTTCAGGTTCTGATAAAGAATAAAGTCGATTTAATGGTATTTCTGCCCCTGGAAGCAATTCAATGGGACAATCATAAGAGCGATGAGAAGGCAGCTGATCTGCGTTATTTTTATCACAAACATCCCGAAACTCAAGATATTGTGGAGGTAGCTTGTCGTATGACTGGATAGTTGCCAAAACTGCTTGTAAATCTTGGGTTGGTGAAGGGCTTATTTGATAAGATTCTTTGCAATGTTTCTTGCAATGGTCAAATGTAAAGCTTAAAGAACGTGTCTCCCAGTTGATGGAGGGATTATGGATAGAGAACCAAGGAATGCCCAGGATAATAGGGAACTTGGGTGATGTAATCAGCTCAAAGCTGGTAGTCTCCTGATGGTCAGTCTCAATTAGGAGTTTAAGCGGGATTGTCTCGTGGGTAACAGGTCCTGAAGACAAAGGTGAGCCATCCACAGTTTCCATATTAATAGGGGCGAGTTTATTTCTTATTTGAATGTTATTACTTTGGGCAAATTCGATGTCCATGAAGTTTCCCCCAGCCCCTGAGTCCAGCATAGCAGAGCAGAGCAAGGTATTTCATTGCTTTCAACAATAAGCCTTATAGGGATGACAAAATTAGTTGCTTCCTGAATCAAAGGAGAGACAGACTGAGAAATTGAGTTTATTTGTTTAGATACTGTAACATCCGTTGCTGCAATTGTTCTTTTAAATTTATTGGGACAATTAACTGCGTAATGTCCAGAGTCTCCACAATAAAGACATAAGTTCTCTGAACGTCGTCTTTCTTTCTCCTGAGTAGTAATAGATTTTTTAATAGCATCCACCTGCATAGGTTCATGAGTGTCAGAATCAGGAAAAACTCTTGGACCCTTAGGAGGATACTGAGTAGTAGAAAAACGCATGCCACCATTACTGCCTAGGATTCCCAGTCTCTCCTTTCTCCTTTCAGTAAGTCTCTGATCAAAGCGAATACATAATTTAATAAAAGCCTCAAGGTCGTCAGGGCTTTCTACTCGATTCCAATTGGTATCTGAGATCCAACAACGGAATTCAGTTGTGTACTCTGCAACAGAGCGTCTACCCTTCCGTAAATTGTGCAATTTTGCCTCAGCAGTAGCGCAGCGGTTAGGATCATCGAAAACTTGGTTCATCGCAGTCACAAAAGAATCAAAATCATCCAGGACAACATCATCTTTCTCCACATAAGGGTAGGCCCAGGCTAAGGCTTCCTTAGTCAGGAGGTTGATAATAAACAACACCTTTTTCCTGTCAGAAGTAAATGCAGCAGGTTGCATCTGAAAGTATATACGACATTGATTTAGGAACCCTCTATAATGGCGGCGGTCGCCGTTAAACTTGAGTGGTAGGGGAATTTGTGCATTAGTATCTACGGCAGCAGTATCTCGGGCACGAAAAGTCCGCAATTGTTTATGCAGATCAAGGACTTCCTCTTGTAGATCTTTCACTTCAATTTCTAACTCATAACATTTTTCCTCGTAGTTGACACCAAACGTCTGCAACTCAGCGATTTGCACCCTGAGAGGAGCCACAGCAGCTGCTACAACAGCCTCCATGTTTTGGGCCAGAATATTCTGTCACAGTCTGGAGTCAGGCTCAGAGGCCAGTAGCTATAGCAGCTGATCAGGTATTCACGCAGGTCACCCTGGCTGATGACACGGGTTCACCTGAGGTGCGGAGTCTTAGCACTAACCGGTATTCACCAGAGCTCCTGATGGTGGAGATGGGCTTTGCTGCGTGTTAGTGCCAGATCGCGGTCCTCAGGATAGCCCAACCAGGTGGTGAGCAAGCCAGGGTCCAGTAGCAGATATAGTAGCTGGAGATCAAGCAGAAGCATAGTCGAGAAACAAGCCAAAAGTCGGTAACAAATAGTTGCAGGTTGGGATTCAGCAGAAGCGTAGTCGAGGAACGAGCCAGATGTCAGTAACGAATGGTAGCGAAGATACAGTCGGCAGCAGGAGAAACAGGAGCAAGATATTGGCTAGTGAAGGCACAGTATTCTGGCAACCAGGATGTGCAGAGACATGGCTTAAATCAGGAAGTTCATGGGAGGAGCAAAGGGTTCAAGGTTCAAGGCAAACAAGATTCAAGACAAGATCATTCAAGGAATTGTCCAAGGAACTATCCAAGGATCTGTCCAGCATTCCAGGTGGCTCAGCAAGCAGAGTCACTGCCAGACACACCAGAGGTCCCAGGTTCAAGCCCAGGTCCTAACATTACCATTGTCTAGGCATTTTGTGGAAAAAAAAACACACTGTATCCCAATTAAGATATATGGTTATTGATGGAGTATCTGTAAACAGACGAGGGGGAGACAGGGAACTGGTTCTAAAGAAACGAGAAGTCTATTGGATTGATCGTTTGGACACACTTCAGCCGAAAGTGTTAAACACTGATTTTGACTTGTATTCGTTCCTTTAGTAAGTGCATGTGGAAATGAATAGGTAGGGTATGATAAAATAGTGTTAGCATTCACTGTGATATATTCATTGCTGTTTTTTCTATTATGATTTTTTTTTTATGATTGATTGTTTGATTTATTTTTTTCATTCAGTGGGAAATCAGATGCACCCATGTCCTTTAAAATCGCTCCAATACCACTTTAAATGATTGATTGAATGGCTAAGAAATATAGAGATAAATGTGAACTAATTGATTCCAGCTTAATGCAATATTGTAATTAAGGAGGTTGTTTCTCTTATAAATATCATGTGATGAAAGTTACCAGTTGCAGATATGAGATTGTGAGAAAGGACGTTATCTGTAAAGCCCGAAACGTCGCCGCCAGTTTTATCTGGTACTTTTCTGATTTTTATCTGATGTAATCCATTTTTGGAAATAAAAGATTTTTGTGCAGCATTCCGCATCGTTGTTTATATATATATATATATATATATATATATATATATTGCCGGGCTCCTGACGAGCATGCGCTATGTGTTTTGTAAATTTAATATTCCTAAAACCACAGTTGGGTTTTGGGATTAATTGTACTAAATGATGGTTTCAGTACCAGTCTGTCTGGATTGCACTGTGTTCTGCTCGACCATAGGTGTCGCTGTCACCTCTGGCAAGTACGAGAATGCAGTTTGGCTGGATGCATTGGGTGCCAATCTCTTTTGGAATCAACCAGTGAGCGTGTCGTCTCGCTGTGTATTCTGGGAGAGGGTACTTAAGGTACTGAGATCACGTGCTTCTGGGTTCCGGTCCAGAAGATCTGTCTGTCTGTATGGTCCTGGTCCTCCTGACCAGCCCTCAGGGGGCCCTCATGGCCTGGGCTGCGGATCCATCCAATTCCATGTCTCGGGGCTGGCTAGCCCGAGGCTACGTAACTGGAAGGAGGATTCCAAGGTGGTCCGTGCCGTCTCGTCTGTGGAGAGGCCCAGCAACTGAGAAAGCAACCAGGGGAGGACTCTTCAGGAGAGGGCCATGCACAAGGCTGGTTCCTCAGCGAGAGCCTGGAAGCTAAGTTGAAAGACACCAAGTGAATCTGCGATCATACGGTATCGCCGGACCAGCTGCAAAATACTGGTACCGTATGAAGGTTCCTTAAGTTTGTCCCTATCCTTCAGTTACAACCAAGTCTGTGGCAGAGACTTTATTCACAAGTTCTACAACCAAGTCTGTGGCAGAGACTTTATTCACAAGTTCTACAACCAAGTCTGTGACAGAGACTTTGCTCTATTTGAATAATCTATCAGCTGCTAAATCTAGTGAGAGAATATTTATCCGATAGCTGTAAGATCCATTTGTGGATGGCCATTCTCTGGATTCTATATTGTGTGACTTTCAGTTTAAGCAGTTCCAAGAGTACCTGAACTTCCTACCTATTCCCTCTATCCTCTACTGAGAGACTGTGTTTGTCTACCATTTTTTCAAATAAAGCCCCCAAAGTGGATCCAGTGTCAGTCTCTGCAATTCTTTGAACAAGTAAAAAAGGCGCACAGTCACAATACCTTGTATATAAGGTTCCTAATAGTCCAAAGAAGGGGGGGGGGACAAAAGGGAAGGGGGCAGGATATATATGTGTAATGATATACACAATGAAACGTTAAAAGTTGTCAGGGCTGCCACCGAAGAGGCCTGAAGCCAGATCCAATAGGAGCTAGAAGAAAAACACAAGGAAAGGGGCGCCTCTGAATATGTATAAAATAAACATTTATTAAAAGAGCAATATCCACTCACATGTAAAAATGCAGTGTTGCGTTTTGACACATCTCTGGATCGGAGGGCCGGCAGGACTACAAGTCTCAGTGGGATTAGCACAAAAGCTGTCGTCTTCTCAAATCATGGGGGGATGATGTAGGCAGATGGATGCAGCAAATGGGTCTTCTCAGGTCCTCCAGAGGAGTTATCACATCTGGCAGAGATCAGGTCCGTTTCTGGGCTCTTATGCAGTGTGGGTTCCAAAAGATGGCAAAGCAGTACAAAGTTCACCCCCTTGCTTGAGAAAAGAGCGCCGCTATTCAAAACAACTATAGCGCTGCTAGCTCGAAAACGCGTCGCAGAGATATGACGTCACACCTCTGCGCCTAATGCTGTTTGCGGTCCAAGCCTCGTTTTCAGCTCCATAGATGCCAGGCCAACCTATGTCTGTATTGTGGGGGGCTCGGACACTTCATTCACAACTGCTGCGTGAGGCCCTGTAAGTTGCCTCCACGGTGTGTTATGAATTACCAAACCACAGGCCTTGCTCAAACTTATGTGACTCTCTCTGTTTCTCTGCAGCTGGAGGAAGAGAAGATCTACCAGCCGTGATGGACTCAGGGGCATGCAGCTGCTTCCTGGACATCTCCACTGCTCAGTGGCTGCTTGTTCCTTGCCAGAATAAAGAAACGCATCTTCTTGTGCACCTAACTGACGGGTCTCTTCCATACTTACCACCACGGATTCCGGCCATAAAGAATTTTTGCATTTTGACTTAATTTCTTCTCCCATGTTTCCTATAATTTTGGGACTCCCATGGCTGCAGGCCCATGATCCCCAGATCAGCTGGGACAAGAAGGAAGTACTCTTTACATCCCCCTACTGTACTCAGCATTGCTTTGATCTTTCTCCAGCTCCTTGCATGACAATTTTTCCAGCAGCTGAAAATCTGCAGCACATTCCTCAGGTCTACTCAGATTTCAAAGACGTGTTTGACAAAAAGAAAGCTGATCGTTTGCCACCCCACCAATCATATGACTGCCCATTGAACTTTTAAAAGATTCCCTTTGGGCGAATATTTCCCTTATCTGAAGCTGAACTAAAGGCTCTCAAAGCCTATATTGATGAAAATCTTGAGAAAGGCTTCATTCGCCCATCTTCCTCGCCAGCGGGGGCAGGTATTTTCTTTGTCAGGAGGGGCGTGTATCGATTATAGGAGTGATGACGTAGACACGTTTCTTCACCAGCCCACGTGTCCGCCCGGCTACCACTACTATACAGGCGCGCAAGCGCAACCCCGCGCATCATATTAGTCACTTAGCCTCTTACCGCCCGTATGGTCGCTTATGACCACGCCTATACACAGACGCATCCCTCCACCTATTGAAGTTCCTAAGGGGATTGGTTGAACTCCGTCAGCCATCACCGATTGGTGGATTGGTGATGTGAAATCGAGGCTTGGCCCTCCACTAGTATACACTACTACACTATGTATACTCATCCATATGGAACGCACGCCGAGCGATACCGGAAGTGAGGATCCGCCGGCCAAAAACAGGTGATGTTATTTTTAAGTATTAGCATCTGTATATATATATATCTCTAATAGTGGCTGACAGACATGTACCCCAGTTGAAGCCTACAGCAGGCGAAACATGTCGGGTTGGATGTCTGTCTGAGCCACTACAAGAATCTTTTTGCGCAAAATTTTTAACCTTTTTAAACCAATAAACACCAATTGCTATATTGGAGTTACACTATGAGGAGTTGCCTCTTTCTCTTTTATCTCCTGCTTTTGAACTATCGCTGGTGAGGACCCATGCAAGGACCCCGCTCACTACCATCCCACCGGAATTTTCCAACAAGGTGTTGGTAAGTGGATAAATTCATCTGGAACAACGCTCTATGTGGCAGACTGCAACGTGCCCATCATAGATCCGGTTTTTCCGGCCCAAGCCTATCTGACTCACCATCGAGAGGTCTGTGAGTCCAACAGTTCCGGTAAGGGTATTCAGACCATTACATATCTATATAGAAATCAAGGTGTTCCAAAATCTAGAGCATCTACAGCGACACGCCTCACCCCTTGGGGACTATATATATTTAATTGCACCTCCTTGATGGAGAGTTACAATATGGAAATAGACTTTCCCCTCTTTATTCACTGATCCTTGAACAAATTTTCTCATCTGTCCCTACTGTGATTTAGAGCATAAGAGTCTACTGTGATGTTAACCCTTTAATGCTGAATCTCACTGCAACCATAATATCACAACCTCGATATATTATGTCAATCTAGAATATTTAGAGGACTATTGTGCATAGTTTTTACTGTGTTCACTGCCTGATGAGTTTGAGGTCCGATAGGATGCGAGCTGGATACTGATCAGCATTGAATACTATTCCCTTTTATTTGTTTTTTTGTGTTAACACCATAATAATTATACACTAGATTACTTGAATTTTTATAATTCCGAACTATTCATAGTGTATAATCTCTCACTGTACACCAAGTTTTTGTCATAGTGACACTATTACAATCACTACATATCATTTTCAGTTAATGTCCTGAAACTGTGAATTACCCACACTGTTCATCTATTTCATTTCATGCAGTTCTAGATTGATGCAACATTTTATTAGTTCTCGCTGATTTTTTCTGGAAAAGTGCATGCGGTGTCACCATACATATAAAAACTCACATTCCTCTACCCATGAGGATTGAGCACAAGCCTCCTTCACCTAGAGGCTTTGCCTCAATTTTTATCCTCTCCCAACCAGCTTGACACCTTGCAAGGTTTTAATCGCATTTGGTTAGGAATACACCTTTAAATAGGTACCTTTGATAGCTATTTGTCGCAGAGGATTTAGAATTAGCTTCCACAATCTTTTGACCACTTGGGTTCTAGAGATTACTTTATTGTTTTGTTCGACACTTTTTACTTTGCACCAGTTTTATAGCGACATCATCCTTCGGGATTTCGTTTATATATACTAGTGGAACAGTTCCACTGGCACGTTCACATACGGTGTTACTTACCAGATAAATTCCTGTTGCACATGGTGGCCCACAGGCTTCTGCCTTCCTGTGTGGCTAGTTGTGAAAACAAGGGACATTTCTGACTATCTAAGCGCTGCACTTTTCACCTTTCTATTTTTTACAATTCACGTCTAATTGTTGTGTCAGCCGCTAAAGTGTATTTAGGTTTGGCGCAGTATTTCCTCCCCTATTTCTTATCGATTATAGGGAACTCAATAACATAACAATCAAAAACCGTTATCGACTTCCACTCATTCCGAGCTATTTCAGCGCTTCCGGACTGCAAAGGTATTCTCCAAATTAGATTTGCGGGGTGCCTATAATCTCATCCGAATCCATTCCAGTGATGAATGGAAAACAGCTTTCAGATCCAGATTCAGCCATTACGAATATTTAGTCATGCCTTTTGGCCTGTGCAATGCCCCGGCTACATTTCAACATCTAGTCAATGACATCTTCAGAGACTATCTTGATGATTTTTTAGTAGTATATTTGGATTACATCCTTATTTTCTCTGCCTCTCTTGAACTTCACAGGGTCCATGTACGAAGAGTCCTTACCATCCTCAGACAACATTGGTTATACCTCAAGGCGGAGAAATGCGAATTTGAAACAACCATGGTTCAATTCTTGGGGTTCATCATTTACACCGAAGGTATTTCCATGGACCCCCAAAAGGTTAAAGCAATTTTGGAATGGCCTGTTCCAGGGGACAAGAAAGCCGTACAGCGGTTTATAGGCTTCGCTAATTTTTATCGAAGATTCATTGCCGGGTTTTCATCCATAGTTGCCCCCATCACACAGCTAACTCGCCAACACGCCCAATTCCAGTTGTCTCAGGAAGCCCAGGAAGCCCTTACTGAATTAAAGACTTTGTTCACTACAGCACCCCGATCCACTGCTACCTTTTGTGTTAGAAGTTGATGCCTCCGAAACAGCCACGGGGGCTATTCTCTCGCAACGTTGAGAGCCTAAAGCTCTATTGCATCCGGTGGCCTTTGCATCTCGGAAGTTAAGCCCTCCAGAGAAAAATTATGTAGGTGACCGTGAACTACTAGCCATCAAGTTCGCTCTGGAGGAGTGGAGATATCTCTTGGAAGGAGGCACCCATCCCATCATAATATTCACAGATCACAAAAAGCTTGAATATCTTAGGACTGCCAAGCGTTTAAGACCTCGCCAAGCCCATTGGGCACTGTTCTTTTTAAGATTCCATTTTCATATCTCGTACCGGCCTGGGTCCAAGAACAATAAGGTGGACACGCTTTCTCGCATGTTCCCTGAGTCCTCCCAGGTAGCGGAACCAAGCACCATCCTATCACCCCAAAATTTCCTCCTACTCCCACAACCTGACTTGATTACGGCCATCAGAACAGCTTCTGCCCATTGTAACGGCCCAGTCTTGTCTACTTTTGAGAATCTTGACAACCTGTTTTGGGCCCAAAACAAGGTCTTTATCCCCCTTGAAAAAAGGATCTTGGTTCTAAAAACTTTCCATGACCACAAGCTGGCCGGCCACTTCGGTACACAAAAAACATCGGAACTGATCTCTCGTTCCTTCTGGTGGCCGGGTTGGAGACAGGACTGTCAGGTCTATATTTCTTCCTGTGTACCATGCCAACGTAACAACGGTCCCAAGAACAAGCCCTGGGGTCTATTGAGGCCCTTGCCCATCCCTGACCGGCCTTGGGCGGACGTTTCGATGGATTTCATCGTTGACTTACTAGCCTCTGAAGGTTTCACCACAAACCTGGTAATAGCCGACCGCCTTTCAAAGATGGCCCACTTCCTGCCCATGGTCGGTACCCCTTCTGCCTTGGAAACTGCCAATCTCTTCATCAAGGAAGTTATCAGGCTCCACGGGGTCCCCAACAGTATCACCTCAGATAGAGGCTCCCAGTTCACCTCTAGATTTTGGAAGGAACTCTGCAAGGCACTAGAAATCAGGATCTGTCTCTCATCCACATATTACCCCCAGAGTAATGGACAAACGGAACGGACAATCCAGACCCTAGAACAATACCTTTGTTGTTTTTGCTCAGTTTCCCAAGATGATTGGTCGTCCCTTCTGCCATACGCGGATTTTGCCTATAATAATTCCATACATACAACCACTAACCAGACCCCTTTTTGGACAAACTTTGGGTTTCAAATGTGAAAAGATAGTGCCAAAAATTGCCGCCCTTTGGGACTATCACTCCGCGCTCCTGGATTCTACTCGCTCAAGTTCAGATGACCAATAAATAAGTATAAGCATTGAAAAAATGACTATCAATCTTATAAAAGCAGCTACTATAAAATACAATGTGAATGGTGATAAGACAATATTAAAATCTGGGTAAACACAACCCTTTTTAAGAGTCGGGTACTGCCCCTTTAAATATTGCAGCAACGCTACACACAGTCCTTTTAAATCAAATTAAAAGAGTTCATAAAAGATCATCATGATAACCCGGAATAAAGTCTGTATTGGTGCAGTGAGAAATCGTCTTGCGATACAGTGACACAGCTTCCACCGAATAATTGCTTTTTCACCACGTGCAGCTCACACTCCCCTTTGGGGATGCACTCACCAGAATTACGATCAATATACGCATTTCAATCAAATCCCCTGCACACTGCCATCTCCTCAGCACGTCCACCTCTCCACCGCCTGCAGGTACCAGAGAAGATTCATTCCAACCCAACATATGAAGAAACAAATGGTGCGGATAGCGTAGTACAGTTTGATAAAATATGCTTTATTAACCATTCAAAATTCCCCCAATTAATAACTGCGTACCACAAAATAGATGATAAAATGCTTTGTATAATAAAGAAGAGTGCACTCTGCCTGAGAAAGCCCTCCGTCCACCGGAAACTGGGCGCCAAAGCGATGTGTAGAACGAAACCTCCACTTCCTGGTTCGCTTGGTCTGGCTGGCGTTTCGTCACGTCCGGAAGTGACGAAACGAATCAGTCGTGACCTCGCAGGAAGTGACGTATGCGCTCCAGAGTGCGCTCCAGCCAGACCAAGCGAACCAGGAAGTGGAGGTTTCGTTCTACACATCGCTTTGGCGCCCAGTTTCCGGTGGACGGAGGGCTTTCTCAGGCAGAGTGCACTCTTCTTTATTATACAAAGCGTTTTATCATCTATTTTGTGGTACGCAGTTATTAATTGGGGGAATTTTGAATGGTTAATAAAGCATATTTTATCAAACTGTACTACGCTATCCGCACCATTTGTTTCTTCATATGTTGGGTTGGAGTGGATCTTCTCTGGTACCTGCAGGCGGTGGAGAGGTGGACGTGCTGAGGAGATGGCAGTGTGCAGGGGATTTGATTGAAATGCGTATATTGATCGTAATTCTGGTGAGTGCATCCCCAAAGGGGAGTGTGAGCTGCACGTGGTGAAAAAGCAATTATTCGGTGGAAGCTGTGTCACTGTATCGCAAGACGATTTCTCACTGCACCAATACAGACTTTATTCCGGGTTATCATGATGATCTTTTATGAACTCTTTTAATTTGATTTAAAAGGACTGTGTGTAGCGCTGCTGTAATATTTAAAGGGGCAGTACCCGACTCTTAGAAAGGGTTGTGTTTACCCAGATTTTAATATTGTCTGATCACCAAACTTTAGGTTTCACCCTTCTTTCCTCCCCAACTCCATATCAGAATCTACTGTTCCTGCTGTTCAAGATCGGATAACCTCTAATCAATCTAATATTCAGAGGATCCAGGAGACCATAAGGAAAGCTCAGGATGACTAAAAAAGGCATCATGATAAAGGGAGGAAGGAGAACCCTGCCTTTAAAGTTGGAGAGAAGGTCTGGCTATCCACCACTAACCTCAAGCTCCCCAGTCCCGCACGCAAGTTGGGCCCCAAATTCATAGGGCCATTCAAAATCAAGAAGATGATAAACTCTGTAGCCTTCAAATTAACTTTTCCTGGATCGTACAAAATACATCCTGTATTTCATGCCTCCCTCTTGAAACCACTGGTCCCTAGTCCTTTCCCTGGAAGAGAGGAGCCTCCACCTCCACCCATCAGGATAGAGGGAGAAGATTAGTTTGAAGTGGAGGCCTTACTGGGGTGCAGGAAAGTAGGTAGACAATTACAGTACTTGAAATGAAAGGGGTTTCCCCCAGAAGATAACTCCTGGGAACCTTCCAAGAATCTTCATGCTCCAAGACTGATCAAGACATTCCACCAGCAGCATCCGGAACTGATGGCTAGCCTGTGCGTCCGGAGGCCGCCCCTCAGGGGGGGGGCACTGTCATGATAACAGACTGCGCCAGTTGCGCATTCCCGTGTGCATTCCAGTTGCGCATTCCCGTGGCGCACATTTGGGTGCAATAGTAATGTGCTGCGGCATGCGCACAAGCGCACACATAGCGTGACCCCTCCGCTGACCTATAAAGAAAGCATTATCACTTAAACAAACTGCTGGTTCGTCTTCAGCTACCTGTGATCCCTGAGTTTGTTCCTGTGACCTGTCTTATCGTTGTGACCCGGATTGCCCTTTGACCTTGCTGATCTTCTCCTGGACCCGACCTCTGGCTTTGCTCTTGGACTTCTGCTCTCTGAATGTGTTTGACCCTCGGCCTGTACTTGGACTTGTCTCGTGTCTCCTGTGATCGACCTCTGGCATGCTTTTGGATTACCCATTTGCTGTAGCGTCCCTGTTTCCTACTTCATACCTGATCTGAACTGTATTTGACCCCTGGCCTGCCTCTCGGACATTGCCTTTGCCTAACGGACTTGTTCCTGTTGTTCCTGGACCCACACGGGTCACTACTTACCTGCTCTGCTCAAGCTACCTACTGATCTCCAAGCAAGTGACTGTCCCGCTGGTTGCTTGTGCCTCTTGGTGCCAACCACCCTCTGTGCCACTTTCAGGGGTTGGCGTGCGCCGAGTCGCAACAGCAACCACTCTCGGCATCTTGGCCTCAGTGAGTACTCCTGTTATGACAATCATTACATGCTGATGCCTCATTGGTTGGCTTAGCGTGGCTCTAATTGGTGAGCTTCCCTATTCCTAGTTAAGGACTGGCTACATCTCCAATCCCTATACTTTGCATAAGTCAGCCCCCTTTAATGCAAATCCTTGTGACTATTCTGAGCAGGAGCTTAACTTGCTGGGAAATTAAGTATTGATTACGAGTTGGTCTCCCTGAGTATGTGTGCAACAATGAGGTTTGGATCCCATTGTATACACAAGCCTAGGCACTGACTTGTCTGGTCTACCAGAGATTTTGGTGAAGATAATATGTTCCGCCCTACAAAGCTACAAAGCTAAATTAAATATATTCATTAAATATAAATAAATTTGATATAAAATAAATATAAATTAAATATATTCATAATTACAATATCCTACAGCAACAGTACTTCAAAAGACACACATCTAAGAAAAATGCAGACTTCTCCTTGCTCCTCATCTGGGATCTCCAACCCTACTCCAGTCCTCTGGAAAACCTGCACTGAGAGGAATGAAGGTCTAGCAATAGGTGGCCCAAGTAATTGCAGCCAATCTGTTAGCAGTACGCCACCATCTGATTTTAGCAGGGACATTTTCCCTACCCCAGTTGCTAAACATTAAAAAGAAATTCTGTCCCAGCCATCCACATGCTCACCTTTTAAATGCTAGCTCGAATGCCAGCTTGGCCAAATTGCTAGCACTGCAACTACTGCCTTTTCAGCTGGTAGACTCTGCCCTCTTTTGTGAATTTGTTGAATGTGCTGTACCTCAGTTGCAGGTACCAAAATGCACTTTTTCATGGAAGGTCATTCCAGCTCTCTACCGGCATGTGGAAGGCAATGTTTTTGTCTTGTTGGACAGAGCAGTCAGCAGTAAGGTGTATATTACTGCAGACTCATGGTCTAGCAGGCATGGGCAGGGATGTTACCTTTCATTCACAGCACACTGGGTAACTGGCAGCTGGGAAGGATGCAGGACAGGGTTCAGAATTGTTTGAGCTTGTTACGCCACCACGCCTCTAAAATGCTAGCGGTGATTCTGCCACAGCTCTCTCCTCCACCCCCTCCTCTTCTTCTTCCTCTATGGTCTCTTTCTCTGAACCAGCGGTGCTCTGTAAGCGTTCAAGGGGCTACGCAAGTACTCAGGCAAAAAAATGCCATGCAGTGCATGAGTTACATAGTTACATAGTAGGTGAGGTTGAAAAAAGACACAAGTTCATCAAGCAGCGTAAGGACCCTAGGATTCGTGGTATGAAAGAGAAGGAATCATTACTGGCTGGCAACCCTTCTTGATCCATGTTACAAGGGTAAGGTTGCAGAACTCATCCTGCCTTCGCAGAGGGAGCAGAGGATGAAATATCTTCAGGAGGCTGACCCTGTGAGGTTACAATTTCCTGGTGCTGGACAACGTGTTACTGAGGCTTCTGTCAGGTCACCTGAGGCCAGGTGACAAATGCACACCATTGGGGTCAGGAGTGCACCGCAAAGGTAGTGGACCCTACGGCTGACTGCTATGGCTGGGAGTCTAGGTGGTTATGGAAGGCAGGTCTGCTGGAACACCAACACGGATCCCACAGGGGCTAGAGCAGGGGTGCCCAACCTTTTGAAGAGAGAGGGCCACTTAAGCAACATGGTAACTGGTCACGGGTCACAATGAGCAGAGCGGGCATTTAACTGGTCCGTGTTCACTCTGCATATGCAGAATGGACTCAGTCCGCTCTACTCTATGGGCGCTCCAATCCGATCAGACGGGGACGGATCCCCTTCTGTTTTTTATTTTTTTTAACAGATCAGATTGGAGGAAGGCGGGTGTAAATGAATACAAGTTCATTTACATCTGCCGCTCCATAGAGGTGAATGGAGGGTCCGATTGGGTAGGAACGATCAAGGCTGCTTTCACATTGATTTGCTGCGGTTTATCAAAACCATGGGTGCAGCGTAGTGCAACTGTGGCTTTCCTGTGTGTTAGCTGCAGTTTGCCATAGAATCCTATTATATCCTGCAGGTATGGTGCACTTTCTGAAAGCGCACCAAACCTGCAGGTAATAACAGAAGTCTATGGCTTGGTGCAGGTCACCCGCAGGCGCACTGTGCTTCACCTGTTGATCAGTTTGAAAGTAGCCCAATAACCACTGCAGACAGATATGCCCATAAATACACTGTGATTTTAGTAATAAACTTACCTTTAATAACAGTCTTTCATTCAGGTATTGCTGGCTGTTGCTGTCCCAAGCGGATGCATTTGGTCACTTCATTACCTGTGACAGAAGCCGGCGCTATACAGGAAGCTTTGGCTTATGTGGCTCTGCTCTGCAGCTACTTTCTTACTCTATCGCCAGCTTCATTCAAAACACTGATGCTCTGGAATGGTGGGTCGACAACACGCGATCTGGGCTTGCCAACCCGCCATCCCAGAACATGAGGTTGTGGGCCACATCAGAGGGCTCTGCGGGCCATTGTTTGGGCACCCCTGGGCTAGAGCATAAGATTCCCCAGGGCGCGGAGTCTAAGAGCCAGCAGGTGTTCACCAGAGCCTCTAGTGGTGAGGATGGACTGGGCTACAATTGCTCACAGGTGTTTGAGGCCTATATAAGTTTGTGTAAAGCACATGTGAAATTGCCAGAATTTTGGTTTAAACATTTTTTTTTCTTTCCTTCCTTCAGCTTACTAATTAAGGGGAGTGCTTAATTGCTCACAGGTGTTTGAGGCCTATATAAGTTTGTGTAGAGCTCATTGGGAGCCTGCTCATCTTTGAGTCTGCTGGAACTCTGTCCAAGTGGAACTTGTCTAAGTGGTGAGTTAAAACCAGGAGTTTAAAACAGGAGGTTGTAACAGGAGGGGTCATAGTACCTGTGTAGTGTAAGTTCCTGAGTGTTGTCTGAGTAGTGTGTGTGGATTGTTAGTACCTGTGTATTGTCTTGTTGAGTATTAGTGTCAGGAAGCTAGTTGTTAGGTAATTTGGACTGTGTATAAACTCTAATCCTCATTAAATTTATAGGTACGATGCCCGGCGGGTGTGGAGAGGCAACTTGGTGTACATCTTGTGGCATGTATGCGTTCCTTGATCATCTGATCGAGGGCGAATCCTGCTGTGCAAAATGTAAGCACATTGTTTCCCTGGAAGCCCAGGTTCTGAATCTGGGGAAGCAACTGTCAGCACTGAGAAGTCCCTCCATACTAAAGGAGAGCCAGGAACGTACATGGCAAGTGCCGGCAGGGGCCAGCACAGAGGTGGGTGGAGACAAAGAGGTGCAGGCACTAGAAAATAGTAGATGGGTGACAGTCAGGAAGGGTAGAGGGGGAAGTGCCAGGGAGGCCGATCCAGGGCTGGAGCATCCCAATAAGTATGCTCCATTGAGTGACATTGGTGATACCAGTCAGGGACCAGCACTGCTGGAGCTGAGGGACTCTCCTAGCTGCCAGGGGAAGAACTCCTCCAGTGAGATTGGGGGGGAGCAAAGGGAAAGGAAAGACAGATTCTGGTGATAGGGGACTCAATTCTTAGAAGGACGGAGAGGGCAATCTGTAACAAAGACCTGAAGCGCCAAACTGTATGTTGTCTACCGGGCGCTCGGGTTCGGCACATCACGGATCTGGTGGACAGATTACTGGGAGGGGCTGGGGAAGACCCAGCTGTAATGGTGAAAGTTGGCACCAATGACAAAGTCAGAGGCAGATGGAGTGTCCTAATAAACGATTTTAGGGAATTGGGAGCTAAATTGAGGAAAAGGACCTCCAAGGTAGTATTCTCAGGAATACTACCGGTACATCAAGCCACACCAGAAAGGCAGAGGGAGATTAGGGAAGTAAACAAGTGCCTGAAGAGCTGGTGTAGTAAGGAGGGGTTTGGGTTCCTGGAGGACTGGGGCGACTTCTCAGCCGATAACCGGTACTATAGAAGGGACGGACTGCACCTAAATGAGGAGGGTGCAGATCAGCTGGGAATAAGGATGGCCAAAAAGTTAGAGGGGTTTTTAAACTAGGCGATGGGGGGGAGGGTCCAGAGATAGGAATAGTCAGCGTGGAACATATTCCAGAGGGTAATATTAGGGGCATTAGTGGTAGGGTAACCAAAGCACATAAACCCAAGGTAAGTATAGTAGCAAGTCCTAGTTGCAATCTCGGAACACCCAAGAGGATAGTATGTGACTGGTCAAAATTAGGGATGGGCCCGATGCTCGATTCGAACCCACGTTCGAATCGAGCACCGGGCGTTCGCCCACTCAGCGAGCCCAGAACTATTTGGGCCGTTCGCATCACATTCGTGTGATGCGAGCGGCCCGCAATGCATTGCGGCCGGCGCAGTGCATTGCTGGCTGATGATTGGCCAAGCATGCACTGTGACCCCTAGGACTAGGAGAGCAATAATTGGCTACAGGCAGGACGCCTGTAGCCAATTAAAGCTCAGGGGCTTTAGTACACGCCCCACTCTATAAAATGCCGCCACGCCGTCGGCCCAGGGCACATGTGTTCCGGCTTTTAGAAGAGCAGTCTGCTGATTGATTTTCTTCTTTGCTAAACCATTGCTAACTCCTGACCTGAGTCATTCAAATCATAACTGATCATTGCTGCTGATTGCACAGAGTGTGATATTATCTGCTGCTGGGGATTAGTCTGGTGTGTGCGTGCTGTTAGTACAGCATTGCAGTAGCACCAATCGCAGTGCTGTTAGAACAGCATTGCACCCCAACTTCTGTCCCAACCTTCTGTCCCATCCCAGGCAGGGATTTATAGGAGCCATATTGTGTTTGTGTCAGCACACATAGGAGCTAGTGTGTGTGTTGTGAGCACACATAGGAGCTCTATTTCTTCGTCAGCACACATAGTACCTCTGGTGTGTTTGTGGCAGCACCCATAGGACCTATAGTGTGTTGTGAGCACACATAGGACCTATATTTTTTTGTCAGCACACATAGTACCTATAGTGTGTTTGTGTCAGCACCCATAGGACATATAGTGTGTTGTGAGCACACATAGGACCTATATTTTTTTGTCAGCACACATAGTACCTATAGTGTGTTTGTGTCAGCACCCATAGGACCTATAGTGTGTTGTGAGCACACATAGGACCTATATTTTTTTGTCAGCACACATAGTACCTATAGTGTGTTTAATTTCAGCACCCATAGGACCTATAGTGTGTTGTGAGCACACATAGGACCTATATTTTCTTGTCAGCACACATAGTACCTATAGTGTGTTTGTGTCAGCACCCATAGGACTTATAGTGTATTGTGAGCACACATAGGACCTATATTTTTTTGTCTGCACACATAGTACCTATAGTGTGTTTGTGTCAGCACCCATAGGACCTATAGTGTGTTGTGAGCACACATAGGACCTATATTTTCTTGTCAGCACACATAGTACCTATAGTGTGTTTGTGTCAGCACCCATAGGACTTATAGTGTGTTGTGAGCACACATAGGACCTATATTTTCTTGTCAGCACACATAGTACCTATAGTGTGTTTGTGTCAGCACCCATAGGACTTATAGTGTGTTGTGAGCACACATAGGACCTATATTTTTTTGTCAGCACACATAGTACCTATAGTGTGTTTGTGTCAGCACCCATAGGACTTATAGTGTGTTGTGAGCACACATAGGACCTATATTTTCTTGTCAGCACACATAGTACCTATAGTGTGTTTGTGTCAGCACCCATAGGACTTATAGTGTGTTGTGAGCACACGTAGGACCTATATTTTTTTGTCAGCACACATAGTACCTATAGTGTGTGTTTGTGTCAGCACCCATAGGACCTATAGTGTGTTGTGAGCACACATAGGACCTATATTTTCTTGTCAGCACACATAGTACCTATAGTGTGTTTGTGTAAGCACCCATAGGACTTATAGTGTATTGTGAGCACACATAGGACCTATATTTTTTTGTCAGCACACATAGGACCTATAGTGTGTTTGTGTCAGCACCCATAGGACTTATAGTGTGTTGTGAGCACACATAGGACCTATATTTTTTGTCAGCACACATAGTACCTATAGTGTGTTTGTGTCAGCACCCATAGGACCTATAGTGTGTTGTAAGCACACATAGGACCTATATTTTCTTGTCAGCACACATTGTGTGAGCATGGAGGTGGAGCCTGGCACTCAGCATCAGCATCAGCAGCAGCAGCAGCAGTCTTTTAGGGATGATGTACAGTCCCAACAAACCAGTGGACTTGTACGTGGCTGGGAGGAGGTGGCTGGCGATCATGTCGTCCTCAGTGACCCAGAAGACTCCGGACCGAATGCCTCAGCTAACCTACGTTGCATGGCCTCCCTGATCCTGCAAAGCCTGCGGAAGGATCCTCGTATTCTTCGGATCAAGGAGAGGGACCATTACTGGCTGGCCACTCTCCTTGATCCACGGTACAAGGGTAAGGTTGCGGACCTTATCTTGCCGTCGCAGAGGGAGCAGAGGATGAGACATCTCAGGGAGGCCTTGCAGAAAGGTCTGTGCAACGCGTTCCCAGAAACTGGGAGGTTACAAACTCCTGGTCCTGGACGACGAGTTGCTGAGGCTTCGGTCAGTAGCAGAAGGAGCGGTGGGGAAGGTGGACGTCTGACCGATGCGTTCAGACAATTTTTTAGTCCACAGCCCCAAGGTATGATCGGTTCCAGCAACCATCGCCAGCGTCTGATATACATGGTGCAGGAATACCTAGGGGCAAGGTCAGACTTGGACACCTTTCCCACCGAAAATCCTCTGGCTTACTGGGTCTTGAGGATGGATCACTGGCCAGAGCTTGCACAGTATGCAATTGAGCTACTGGCCTGTCCTGCATCCAGCGTTCTTTCCGAAAGCACATTCAGTGCTGCTGGAGGATTTTTCACCGATCACAGGGTGCGCCTGTCCACCGACTCGGTTGATCGACTGACCTTCATAAAAATGAATCAGTCTTGGATCACCACCAGCTACCAGGCACCTGAAGCGGATATAACTGAATAATTTATAATGTCACATCCCTTCAAGACTGCCTATGCTGATGCTGAGTGACTGTCCTGTTATGTTCACTGACTATCCTCTCCCTCCTCCTCAATGATCCATTCCTTGATAGCTTGGAAGAACATTTTTGTTTCTGGGTGCCACCACACCAGTGCCTAAGGCACAATTTTTCAGCCCCTGTATAACAGGGGCGTGTAATTAATTTTTTTTAAAAAAATGCTTCGCAACAGGTGTGACTGCTGTGCTCCAAGTACAGTATCTGTGAGGGGTTGCAGTGTTGTGGCACCAGCACCAGTGCCTAGGGCACAATTTTTCAGCCCCTGTATAACAGGGGCGTGTAATTACAATTTTTTAAAAAAATGCTTCGCAACAGGTGTGACTGCTGTGCTCCAAGTACAGTATCTGTGAGGGGTTGCAGTGTCGTGGCACCAGCACCAGTGCCTAAGGCACAATTTTTCAGCCCCTGTTGGGGCGTGTAATTACAATTTTTAGGCAATGCTTTGCAACAGGTCTCATTGCTGTGCTCCAAGTACAGTATCTGTGAGGGGTTGCAGTGTTGTGGCACCAGCACCAGTGCCTAAGGCACAATTTTTCACCCCCTGTTGGGGCGTGTAATTACAATTTTTAGGCAATGCTTTGCAACAGGTCTCATTGCTGTGCTCCAAGTACAGTATCTGTGAGGGGTTGCAGTAATGTGGCACCAGCACCAATGCCTAAGGCACAATTTTTCAGCCCCTGTTTAACAGGGGCGTATAATTACAATTTTTTAAGCAATGCTTCGCAACACGTCTGACTGCTGTGCTCCAAGTACAGTATCTGTGAGAGGTTGCAGTGTTGTGGCACCAGCACCAGTGCCTAAGGCCCAATTTTTCTGCCCTGTTCAACAGGTGCATGCAATTACAAATCTTGATCTTGATCTTGATCTTGAGTTATCTGTCTTTCACGGCCCATTGGGTCACTCTATTGGCAGCTGGGAGGGATGCAGGACAAGGTGCAGTAGTGTTGGAGGTTGTTCCGCCACCATGCCTCCAAAATGCTACTACTGGTTGTGACACACCTCTCTCCTCCACCCCCTCCTCTTCTTTTTCCTCCATGGCCTCTTCGAGTGCTCTGTCCTCGGAACCAGCGGTGTTCCGTAGGCGTACAAGGGGCTACGCAAGTACGCAGGCAAAAAGATGCCATGCCGTGCTTGCGCTGGTGTGTTTGGGGGACAGGAGCCACACTGGGGCAGAGGTTCTGGCAGCTCTGCAGGGGCAGGCCGAGAGGTGGTTGACGCCACGCCAGCTTAAGCCAGGAATGGTGGTTTCTGACAATGGCACCAACCTCCTCCCCGCCCTGCGACAGGGGCAGCTCACCCATGTGCCCTGTATGGCTCACGTCCTCAACCTGGTGGTGCAGCGGTTCTTGGGCAGGTACCCAGGCTTACAGGATGTCCTGAGGCAGGCCAGGAAAGTCTATGTGCATTTCCACTGATCGTATAATGCCAGTGCTCGGCTGGCTGAGCTGCAAAAGGAGCTGAACCTGCCCAAGAACTGCCTAATATGTGACATGCCCACCAGGTGGAACTCAACGTTGGCCATGCTGCAGCGACTGCACACGCAGCAGAGGGCCATCAATGAGTACCTTTGCGACTACGGCACCATGACAGGGTCAGGGGAGCTTGGCTTTTTTCCCCACGCCAGTGGAGCATGATCAGGGATGCATGCACTGTCCTCTCACCATTTGAGGAGGCCACGAGGATGGTGAGCAGTGACAGTGCATGCATCAGTGACACTGTACCTCTTGTCCACCTGTTGGAGCATACGCTGCATGGGATAATGGACAGGGCACTTGAGGCAGAACAGAGGCAGGAAGAGGAGGACTTCCTTGCCTCTCAAGGCCCCCTTTATCCAGACAGTGTTCCTTCTGTCCCACCCATCACACAGGAAGAGGATGAGGAGGAGGAGGAGAATTGTGTGAGCATGGAGGTGGAGCCTGGCACTCAGCATCAGCATCAGCAGCAGCAGCAGCAGTCTTTTAGGGATGATGTACAGTCCCAACAAACCAGTGGACTTGTACGTGGCTGGGAGGAGGTGGCTGGCGATCATGTCGTCCTCAGTGACCCAGAAGACTCCGGACCGAATGCCTCAGCTAACCTATGTTGCATGGCCTCCCTGATCCTGCAAAGCCTGCGGAAGGATCCTCGTATTCTTCGGATCAAGGAGAGGGACCATTACTGGCTGGCCACTCTCCTTGATCCACGGTACAAGGGTAAGGTTGCGGACCTTATCTTGCCGTCGCAGAGGGAGCAGAGGATGAGACATCTCAGGGAGGCCTTGCAGAAAGGTCTGTGCAACGCGTTCCCAGGAACTGGGAGGTTACAAACTCCTGGTCCTGGACGACGAGTTGCTGAGGCTTCGGTCAGTAGCAGAAGGAGCGGTGGGGAAGGTGGACGTCTGACCGATGCGTTCAGACAATTTTTTAGTCCACAGCCCCAAGGTATGATCGGTTCCAGCAACCATCGCCAGCGTCTGATATACATGGTGCAGGAATACCTAGGGGCAAGGTCAGACTTGGACACCTTTCCCACCGAAAATCCTCTGGCTTACTGGGTCTTGAGGATGGATCACTGGCCAGAGCTTGCACAGTATGCAATTGAGCTACTGGCCTGTCCTGCATCCAGCGTTCTTTCCGAAAGCACATTCAGTGCTGCAGGAGGATTTTTCACCGATCACAGGGTGCGCCTGTCCACCGACTCGGTTGATCGACTGACCTTCATAAAAATGAATCAGTCTTGGATCACCACCAGCTACCAGGCACCTGAAGCGGATATAACTGAATAATTTATAATGTCACATCCCTTCAAGACTGCCTATGCTGATGCTGAGTGACTGTCTTGTTATGTTCACTGACTATCCTCTCCCTCCTCCTCAATGATCCATTCCTTGATAGCTTGGAAGAACATTTTTGTTTCTGGGTGCCACCACACCAGTGCCTAAGGCACAATTTTTCAGCCCCTGTATAACAGGGGCATGTAATTAATTTTTTTTAAAAAAATGCTTCGCAACAGGTGTGACTGCTGTGCTCCAAGTACAGTATCTGTGAGGGGTTGCAGTGTTGTGGCACCAGCACCAGTGCCTAAGGCACAATTTTTCAGCCCCTGTTGGGGCGTGTATTTACAATTTTTAGGCAATGCTTTGCAACAGGTCTCATTGCTGTGCTCAGAGTACAGTATCTGTGAGGGGTTGCAGTGTTGTGGCACCAGCACCAATGCCTAAGGCACAATTTTTCAGCCCCTGTTTAACAGGGGCGTGTAATTACAATTTTTTAAGCAATGCTTCGCAACACGTCTGACTGCTGTGCTCCAAGTACAGTATCTGTGAGGGGTTGCAGTGTTGTGGCACCAGCACCAGTGCCTAGGGCACAATTTTTCAGCCCCTGTATAACACGGGCGTGTAATTACAATTTTTTAAAAAAATGCTTCGCAACAGGTGTGACTGCTGTGCTCCAAGTACAGTATCTGTGAGGGGTTGCAGTGTCGTGGCACCAGCACCAGTGCCTAAGGCACAATTTTTCAGCCCCTGTTGGGGCGTGTAATTACAATTTTTAGGCAATGCTTTGCAACAGGTCTCATTGCTGTGCTCCAAGTACAGTATCTGTGAGGGGTTGCAGTGTTGTGGCACCAGCACCAGTGCCTAAGGCACAATTTTTCACCCCCTGTTGGGGCGTGTAATTACAATTTTTAGGCAATGCTTTGCAACAGGTCTCATTGCTGTGCTCCAAGTACAGTATCTGTGAGGGGTTGCAGTAATGTGGCACCAGCACCAATGCCTAAGGCACAATTTTTCAGCCCCTGTTTAACAGGGGCGTGTAATTACAATTTTTTAAGCAATGCTTCGCAACACGTCTGACTGCTGTGCTCCAAGTACAGTATCTGTGAGAGGTTGCAGTGTTGTGGCACCAGCACCAGTGCCTAAGGCCCAATTTTTCTGCCCTGTTCAACAGGTGCATGCAATTACAAATCTTGATCTAATAACTCACAGCAGGGCCCATTCCTGCGCCCACCAAGAGTAACTGTGAGGGCTTACAGTCTTGTGGCAACACCGTCCACCACCACCACCAAAGGCCCAATTTTTCTGCCCTGTTCAACAGGTGCATGCAATTACAAATCTTGATCTAATAACTCACAGCAGGGCCCATTCCTGTGCCCACCAAGAGTAACTGTGAGGGCTTACAGTCTTGTGGCAACACCATCCACCACCACCACCACCAAAGGCCCAATTTTTCTGCCCTGTTCAACAGGTGCATGCAATTACAAATCTTGATCTAATAACTCACAGCAGGGCCCATTCCTGCACCCACCAAGAGTAACTGTGAGGGCTTACAGTCTTGTGGCAACACCGTCCACCACCACCACCAAAGGCCCAATTTTTCTGCCCTGTTCAACAGGTGCATGCAATTACAAATCTTGATCTAAAAAACTCACAGCAGGGCCCATTCCTGCGCCCACCAAGAGTAACTGTGAGGGCTTACAGTCTTGTGGCAACACCGTCCACCACCACCACCAAAGGCCCAATTTTTCTGCCCTGTTCAACAGGTGCATGCAATTACAAATCTTGATCTAATAACTCACAGCAGGGCCCATTCCTGTGCCCACCAAGAGTAACTGTGAGGGCTTACAGTCTTGTGGCTACACCAACATCTAATGGGGCAAATTTCTGCAGAGTATATACGGCAGGCCCCTACTTTCAAACATCCAACTTACAAACGACTCCTACTTGCAAACGGAAAGAGAAAACAGGAAGTGAGAGGAAATCTACCCTTAGGAAGGGAAATTCGATCCTGTTAGATTTAATTTGGGAAAAAGGTATCTCCTCTCTACTGATGCTTTATCACCAATCCTTGTTTCAATTAAAACCCCACTTTTCCAAAAACATTTGTCATTGGGACGGAAAGTGAGGTGAAATGTTCTGAACAGATGGGCAAAGACAGCAAATGTTACAGGGGTGATAATCCCTCCCTATGTTCTCCAAAAAGCTTAAAAATAGATTTTTTTGGGATGGAGCTACACTTCATAATGTACCTGTTCAGATTCTACTTAAGAACAAACCTACAGTCCCTCTCTTGTTTGCACCGCCTATATACTGCTGTTCAGAGTATATAGGGTTGTAGGTATAGGGTTTTATTTTGGGTGCGGGGTCCCCCTTAATATCCATACAAGACCCAAAGGGGCTGTGGCGGGGGGGGGGGGGGGGGTGATGGGGTAGCCATGCCATTTTTCTCAAGGATTTTCAGCCATATGGCCAGGACAAGACATGACATTAAAGCCGCAAGTGGTTTTAAATGGCTTCTTTTTTTCCTTTACAAATGTCATTTTGTGCAGGGACAGTTCTAAACACGGGAAACACATGCCACTTCACAGGCATACTTTAGACACCCCCCAGGTACCATATTTAAAGGAAAATTTCACCTTTTTTTTTTCACTTTATGCATCATTAAAATGACTGCTCCCGAAAAAACTTTAGTTTTTAAAAGTTCTTTTTGCATTGATATATGTCCCCTGGGGCAGGACCCGGGTCCCCAAACCTGTTTTATGACATTAACATGTATATTGGCCGTTGTAATTAGCAATTTTGATTTCGAACGTTCGCGTCCATTGTAACGAATAGGGTTCGAAAATTTGCGCGAACTTTCGGTCCGTTCGAAGGTTCTGGTGTGAACCGAACCCGGGGGTGTTCGGCTCATCCCTAGTCAAAATATAGTAATGCATTAAAGTGTTTGTTCACCAATGCCAGAAGTCTGCCAAGCAAAATAGGTGAGTTGGAAGCTCTGGTGCATCAGGAGAGCTATGATGTAATCGGTATTGCTGAAACTTGGCTGCAGTCCTCACATGACTGGGCTATAAATATTCCTGGCTTTGCACTCTTTCGGAAAGACAGAGTTAAAAGGAAAGGTGGAAGGGTCTGTCTGTATGTGAGAAGTGATCTCAAAGCGAGTGTGAAAGAGGACCTGGGGGATGGAGAGTGTGATGAGTCTGAAGCATTATGGGTGGAACTGCATACAGATGTGCGTAGTTCAAAGTTAATCATTGGAATTTGTTATAGACCACCCAATGTTAATGAGGAGGTGGATACTCAGCTCCTTGCACAGATAGAAAGGGCTGCAAGGGCTGGGACAGTGATAATAATGGGGGATTTTAGAAAAGTGGGGGTGATGCTGTGCTGTTCCCCAGGGGAATGTATTAGATCTGCCTCAAGGTGGCAGTATTGGGGCAAAAGCGTGAACCCCTAATGTATACAATGGTAATGGACAATGGTATTGTCTCGTCTACCAGTTAGATCCAAACTCTGAGTGTGAGGTGAATGATACCTAGTGGTAAGCACAATGTACTGCGATCAATAAATATACTGATAATAGTGGTGGCCGATAGATAAATATGTAAACAGTGCGAGAGTGTCAAAATGACTAATGGCACATTCATATAATAGCTAGTAAAACATCATAAATATGAGACATAAAAAATATCAATAAAATATATAAAAAAAATATATTAGGTGAACATATGGTGTAGATCAATATAAAATATAAAGTGCATACTGCAAAGAATAAATATATATAACCGTGACATGTCGGTATATATAGTAAAACTGTGAGGTGCTGGTATATATAATAACACTGGCTATGTGATACAGTGTAGAAAAAGTTGATATCTCAATCTGCGGAATGTGATGATAGGATGATAGTGCAGAAAGTAAGGTGCACTGACAAGAATAAAAAATTAAACAGTGAATGAAAGTGCACAATGCATTAAAGGTGCAGATAGTGAAGCTTAGTGGAGCTAGTCTGCTTGACTAGAGAGAGTTATACATATATAGATATGCACAAAAAGACTGGGTTGCAAAAAAAAAAATGCAGAATGCGATTTGCAAAAAACTGAGTCGCAAAAAAAACGCAGAATGCGATTTAACAGAAAAAATTTGATTTCAACAGAAAAAAATGCAAAATAGAGTAGCACAAAGTTGTTATATAAGAACGAGGCTGGAAATAAATATCCGTAAAGAGGTAAATGTGACCAAAATCAAGTAGCAGACTAAGCTGCATGCACATAGGTCCGTGATTTAGAGAAAAAAGTCCTTGACAGTTTGATAACTGTGATTACAAATCTCGGTGTAAGTTATATGTTCCTTATACAGAAGTGGTGTTCGTGCAGTGGGGTGTCATAAAATAGTGGGGGGCGTTCCTCTTCGTGCGGGACACACTATGATAAGTAATGGACCCTTACCTTGCGGTAAAGGGTTAACCGCATAAAGATAGTGATATGGATTCTGCTGTCCTCTTCTTCTGAAGTGCTGCTCTGCCTAGGAGGGTGTGTGTTTCCTTCTTCCTTCCCTGGCTCCTGGTATCTTTAGCCTTATCTCTCTCGGCAATCGCCGGAGTGGTAGGTGAAAAATAAAGGGGGAGCCGTATAGTGTAGTACGTTTAAATAATAGCTTAGTAAGCAGTTTATTCAAGCATTAAAATCGAAACTCACAGTAAAAAACTCACAAAATAAAAATAAAGGTTTTGCTTATCTCCAAACGAGCACCGAACTCGTTATCTTTCAGGTATGAATGCCTCTCCGTGTCCCTACGCGTGGCGTCATGTGACTTCATCAGGGGATGCTCGTTTGGAGATAAGCAAAACCTTTATTTTTATTTTGTGAGTTTTTTACTGTGAGTTTTCGATTTTAATGCTTGAATAAACTGCTTACTAAGCTATTATTTAAACGTACTACACTATACGGCTCCCCCTTTATTTTTCACCTACCACTCCGGCGATTGCCGAGAGAGATAAGGCTAAAGATACCAGGAGCCAGGGAAGGAAGAAGGAAACACACACCCTCCTAGGCAGAGCAGCACATCAGAAGAAGAGGACAGCAGAACCCATATCACTATCTTTATGCGGTTAACCCTTTACCGCAAGGTAAGGGTCCATTACTTATCATAGTGTGCCCCGCACGAAGAGGAACGCCCCCCACTATTTTATGACACCCCACTGCACGAACACCACTTCTGTATAAGGATCATATCACTTACACCGAGATTTGTAATCACAGTTATCAAACTGTCAAGGACTTTTTTCTCTAAATCACGGACCTATGTGCATGCAGCTTAGTCTGCTACTTGATTTTGGTCACATTTACCTCTTTACGGATATTTATTTCCAGCCTCGTTCTTATATAAAAACTTTGTGCTACTCTATTTTGCATTTTTTTCAGTTGAAATCGCATTCTGCGTTTTTTTTGCGACTCAGTTTTTTGCAAATCGTATTCTGCATTTTTTTTTTTTTTTTTTGCAACCCAGTCTTTTTGTGCATATCTATATATGTATAACTCTCTCTAGTCAAGCAGACTAGCTCCACTTATGCTTCACTATCTGCACCTTTAATGCATTGTGCACTTTCATTCACTGTTTAATTTTTTATTCTTGTCAGTGCAGCTTACTTTCTGCACTATCATCCTATCATCACATTCCGCAGATTGAGATATCAACTTTTTCTACACTGTATCGCATAGCCAGTGTTATTATATATACCAGCACCTCACAGTTTTACTATATATACCGACACGTCGCGGTTATATATATTTATTCTTTGCAGTATGCACTTTATATTTTATATTGATCTACACCATATGTTCACCTAATATATTTTTATATATTTTATTGATATTTTTTATGTCTCATATTTATGATGTTTTACTAGCTATTATATGAATGTGCCATTAGTCATTTTGACACTCTCGCACTGTTTACATATTTATCTATCGGCCACCACTATTATCAGTATATTTATTGATCGCAGTACATTGTGCTTACCACTAGGTATCATTCACCTCACACTCAGAGTTTGGATCTAACTGGTAGACGAGACAATACCATTGTCCATTACCATCTTATACATTAGGGGTTCACGCTTTTGCCCCAATACTGCCACCTTGAGGCAGATCTAATACATTCCCCTGGGGAACAGCGCAGCATCACCCCCACTTTTCTATACATTGTTCAGTAGGTACGGTCTGACCTACATTCGGTGCTTGCAGCAGTCCCCCCTCAGTCAACCCTTCCCTCCCATCCCCCACCCTTCCCTCTCCACGGTAGCGCAGGAATACTCTATCACATTCTAATGGGGGATTTTAACTACCCAGAAATTGACTGGAATAATGGCACTGCTGGGACAGTTAAAGGACAAAAATTTATAAACTTATTACAGGACAATTTTATGGTCCAGTTTATTGAGGCCCCAACCAGGAATGATGCTCTGCTGGATTTGGTAATCTCAAACCATGCAGAGCATATTACTAATGTTCAGATAAAGGAACATCTGGGTAGCAGTGACCATAACATGATTTCATTTGATGTTAGCTGTAAGCAAAAATCACATACGGGAAAGATAAAAACACTTAATTTTAAGAGAGCAAATTTTACAAAGATGAGGGCTGCTCTCCAGAACTTAGACTGGGAGAGAATATTGGCAACAATGGGCACAGAACAGAAATGGGGATTCTTCAAAAAGACTGTTTGTGAACTCACTGCAAAGTATATTCCCATGGGCAATAAGTTTAAAAGGCTAAAAATAAAACCTATGTGGCTCACGGCCAAAGTTAAAAAAGCTATAAACTATAAGAAAAGAGCTTTTAAAAAATATAAAAATGAAGGATCACTAGTGTCATTTAAATGTTACAAAGAATATAACAGAATATGTAAAAAGGAAATCAAGGATGCAAAAATTCAAAACGAAAGACAGATTGCAAAACATAGTAGGACAAACCCAATATATTAATAGTAAAAAGGTCAAGTCTGAGCATGTAGGCCCTTTACAAAATAATCTAGAGTGGGTGACTGGGGACAAAGAGAAGGCTAATTTATTAAATACTTTCTTCAGCTCTGTGTATACAAAGGAGCATGTCCATAATGGGGGTGGTAGTGACACAGCCCCAAATCCACAATGGCTCAAAAGTGATATGCTCCAGATATATTTAGACAGAATAAAGGTGGCTAAAGCACCTGGACCTGATGGCATCCACCCACGGATCCTAAAAGAATTGAGCTCTGTAATTTCAAAGCCATTGTATCAAATTTTTAGGGACTCATTAATGACAGGAATAGTACCAGTGGATTGGCGCAGGGCGAACGTGGTGCCTATATTTAAAAAGGGAACAAATTCTTTACCAAGTAACTATAGACCTGTTAGTTTAACTTCTATAGTTGGGAAGATACTGGAGAGATTAATAAAAGACCACATAGACGAGTTCTTGCAGGAAAAAAATATTTTAAGCAACAGACAGCATGGATTCATGAAAGACAGAAGTTGTCAGACAAACCTCATTTCTTTTTATGAGGTGGTAAGTAGGGATGAGCCGAACACCCCCCCCGTTCGGCTCGCACCAGAACCCGCGAACGGACCTAAAGTCCGTGCGAGCTTTAGAACCCTATTAGTTATAATGGATGCGAACGTTCGAAATTAAAAGTGCTCATTTTAAAGGCTAATATGCATGTTAATGTCATAAAAAGTGTTTGGGGACCTGGGTCCTGCCCCAGGGGACATGTATCAATGCAAAAATTTTTTTTAAAAACGGCCGTTTTTTCAGGAGCAGTGATTTTAATAATGCTTAAATTGAAACAATAAAAGTGTAATATTCCTTTAAATTTCGTACCTGGGGGGTGTCTATAGTATGCCTGTAAAGGGGCGCATGTTTCCCGTGTTTAGAACTGTCTCTGCGCAAAGTGTCATTTTTGAAAGTAAAAAAGCTATTTAAAATCACTCGCGGCTAATGTTAATTCACGGCTCCCGTAACACAGAGAACAGTGATTCATTGAAACTCATTCATAAAAAAAAGTCATTGATAAAAAAAAAAAAAAATGAAAAAAAAAAAAAGCGTAGGGGTCCCCCCAAATTCAATAACCAGGCCCTTCAGGTCTGGGATGGATATTAAGGGGGATCCCAGCCAAAAAAAAAAAATGGCGTAGGGTCCCCCTCAAAATCCATACCAGACCCTTGAGGTCTGGTATGGATTTTAAGGGGAACCCTAGCCAAAAAAAATGGCGTGGGGTCCCCCTCAAAATCCATACCAGACCCTTATCCGAGCACGCAACCTGGCAGGCCGCAGGAAAAGAGGGGGGGACGAGAGCGGCCCCCCCTCTCGCCTGAACCGTACCAGGCCACATGCCCTCAACATTGGGAGGATGCTTTGGGGGTCTAAGACCCCAAAAGCACCTTGTCCCCATGTTGATTAGGACAAGGGCCTCTTCCCCACAACCCTGGCCGGTGGTTGTGGGGGTCTGCGGGCGGGGGGCTTATCGGAATCTGGAAGCCCCCTTTAACAAGGGGACCCCCAGATCCCGGCCCCCCCCCTGTGTGAAATGGTAAGGGGGTACAAAAGTACCCCTACCATTTCACCAAAAAAGTGGCAAAAATGGTAAAAAGGACAGGAGACAGTCTTTGACAATTCCTTTATTAAAATCTTCTTTCTTCTTTCTTCATCCTTCGGATTCTTCATCTTCTCCTTCCTTCATCTTCTTCCATCTTCTTCTTCCATTTTCTTCTTCCTCCGATCCGCTTCTTCTTGCGCTGGTCTTCTCGTCCTTCTCGTCCGGCATCTTCTTCCGTCGGCGTCGGCGTCGGTGTCGGTGTCTTCTTGGGCCGCTCCGCGCAATGGGAGGCTCCCGCTGTGTGAGGCTCCACTCCATCTGACAGGTCTTTTAAAACGGAGGGCACCTGGTGACCCCGCCCCCCTCTGACATCATGGGGAAAGCCATCATGGAATTCCCCATGACGTCCCTGTGCGTCAGAGGGGGCGGGGTCACCAGGTGCCCTCCATTATAAAAGACCTGTCAGACGGAGCGGAGCCTCACACAGCGGGAGCCTCCCATTGCGCGGAGCGGCCCAAGAAGAGACAGAGACACCGACGCCGACGCCGACGGAAGAAGATGCCGGACGAGAAGGACGAGAAGACCAGCGCAAGAAGAAGCGGATCGGAGGAAGAAGAAAATGGAAGAAGAAGATGGAAGAAGATGAAGGAAGGAGAAGATGAAGAAAGAAGAAAGAAGATTTTAATAAAGGAATTGTCAAAGACTGTCTCCTGTCCTTTTTACCATTTTTGCCACTTTTTTGGTGAAATGGTAGGGGTACTTTTGTACCCCCTTACCATTTCACACAGGGGGGGGGGCGGGATCTGGGGGTCCCCTTGTTAAAGGGGGCTTCCAGATTCCGATAAGCCCCCCGCCCGCAGACCCCCACAACCACCGGCCAGGGTTGTGGGGAAGAGGCCCTTGTCCTAATCAACATGGGGACAAGGTGCTTTTGGGGTCTTAGACCCCCAAAGCATCCTCCCAATGTTGAGGGCATGTGGCCTGGTACGGTTCAGGCGAGAGGGGGGGCCGCTCTCGTCCCCCCCTCTTTTCCTGCGGCCTGCCAGGTTGCGTGCTCGGATAAGGGTCTGGTATGGATTTTGAGGGGGACCCCACGCCATTTTTTTTGGCTAGGGTTCCCCTTAAAATCCATACCAGACCTCAAGGGTCTGGTATGGATTTTGAGGGGGACCCTACGCCATTTTTTTTTTTTTTTTTTTGGCTGGGATCCCCCTTAATATCCATCCCAGACCTGAAGGGCCTGGTTATTGAATTTGGGGGGACCCCTACGCTTTTTTTTTTTTTTTTTTTTATTAATGAATGACAGCTCTCTGTGTTACAGGAGCCATCAATTCATTAGCCGCGAGTGATTTAAATAGCTTTCTTCCTGCAAAAATGACACTTTTTTGCAGGGAAAGTTCTAAGCACAGGAAACCTGCCCTCCTTCACAGGCTACCTATAGACACCCCCCAGATGTGATACTGCAATGCTGTTCTAACAGCATGCACACACATATCCCCAGAAATAAAGAACATATTGTTGTCAGCAGTCAGCAGCACACTGACACGCTGACACTGTGAGTGAAACATAATATGCGAGGCCGCCGCCGCGGCGGCCTCTTATACCGTGGGGCGTGTATTAAAGCCCCTGAGCTATAATTGGCTACAGGCATCCTGCCTGTAGCCAATTATGGCTCTCCTCGCTGCCGGCGCTGTGATTGGCCAAGCATGCGGGGTCACAGTGCATGCTTGGCCAATCATCAGCCAGCATTGCACTGCGCGGGCCGCAATGCATTGCGGGGCCGCTCGCATCACACGAATTTGATGCGAGCGGTCCCAATAGTTCTGGGCTCGCCGAGCGAGCGAACACCCGGTGCTCGATTCGAACATGGGTTCGATTCGAACACCGGGCTCATCCTTAGTGGTAAGTAAAACCTTGGACAGAGGGGTGGCGGTGGACGTGTATACTTGGATTTTGCAAAAGCGTTCGATACAGTTCCCTACACACGGCTCATGTGTAAGGTAACGTCTACAGGTTTGGAAATATCGGTTTGTAAATGTATAGAAAACTGGCTAAAAGACAGAATTCAGAGAGTAGTGGTTAATGATTCTTACTCTGAATGGTCTAAGGTTATCAGTGGTGTACCCCAAGGTTCAGTGTTGGGACCCTTACTTTTTAATATCTTTGTAAATGATATTGGGTCTGGGATCAAAAGTAACATTTGTATCTTTGCAGATGACACCAAGCTATGCAGTGGAATAACGTCCTTACAGGAGGTCTCCAATTACAAGCCGACCTCAATGCTCTGTCTAATTGGGCGACTATGTGGCAGATGAGGTTTAATGTTGATAAATGTAAAGTTATGCACTTGGGGGCTAAGAATATGCATGCATCATACATGGCAGGGGGAGTACAACTGGGGGATCCGTAGTGGAGAAGGATCTGGGGGTTTTAATAGATCATAAGCTCAATAATAGCATGCAATGCCAAGCTGCGGTTTCCAAAGCGAGCAAAGTCCTTTCTTGTATTAAGAGAGGTATGGACTCCAGAGAGAGAGATATCATTTTGCCCCTGTTCAAATCATTAGTAAGACCTCATCTGGAATATGCAGTTCAGTTTTGGGCACCAGTTCTCAAAAAGGATATTGGGGAACTGGAGAAAGTGCAGAGAAGGGCAACCAAACTGATAAGAGGCATGGAGGAGCTCAGCTATGAGGAAAGATTAGAGGAACTGAATTTATTCACCCTTGATAAGAGGAGATTAAGGGGGGATATGATCAACATGTATAAATATATAAGGGGTCCATATAGTGAAATTGGTGTTCAGTTATTCACTTTACAGTCAACAAAGAGGACAAGGGGGCACTCTTTACGTCTAGAGGAAAAGAGATTTCATCTCCAAATACGGAAAGGTTTCTTCACAGTAAGAGCTGTGAAAATGTGGAATAGACTCCCTGCAGAGGTGGTTCTGGCCAGCTCAGTAGATTGCTTTAAGAAAGGCCTGGATACTTTCCTAAATGTACATAATATAACTGGGTACTAACATTTATAGGTAAAGTTGATCGGGGGAAAATCCGATTGCCTCTCGGGGGATCAGGAAGGAATTTTTTCCCCTGCTTTAGCAAATTGGACAATGCTCTGCTGGTTTTTTTTTTGCCTTCCTCTGGATCAACTGTGGGTATAGAATGGGGTATATGGGATTGTATGATATATTTATTTTATTTATTTTTTTATTTGTGGTTGAACTGGATGGACTTGTGTCTTTTTTCAACCTAACTAACTATGTAACTATGTAACTGGCTCCAGGCCGTGTCCCCCAGGGTCTCCCAGCTCACGCCCACTGTAGGCTACAGGAGGACAGAGATAATAAGGGAATAAGCCAAAGGTCGGGCGACTAGCAGTAGCAGACAAGGGTCAAGTGCACGTAGGTCTGCGAATGCACGTATGTCTGCATGTAGGTCTGCGAGTGCACGTAGGTCTGCGCTAACCTGTGTATTGTCTTGTTAAGTATCTGTGTATTGTCTTGTTGAGTATTAGTGTCAGGAAGCTAGTTGTTAGGTAATTTGGACAGGGTATAATCCCCAATCTTCATTAAATTAATAGGTATGATGCCAGGCGGGTGTGGAGAGGCGACTCGTTGTACATCTTGTGGCATGTATGCGTTCCTTGATTATCCAATCGAAGGAGAATACTGGTGTGCAAAATTTAAGCACATTATTTCCCTGGAAGCCCAGGTTCTGAATCTGGGGAAGCAACTGTCAGCACTGATAAGTCCCTCCATACTAAAGGAGAGCCAGGAACGTGCATGGCAGGTGCCAGCACAGAGGCGGGTGGAGACAAAGTGGTGCAGGCACTAGGAAAAGTAGATGGGTGACAGTCAGGAGGGGTCGAGCGGGAAGTGCCAGGGAGGCCAATCTAGGGCTGGAGCATCCCAATAAGTATGCTCCATTGAGTGACATTGGTGAAACCAGTCAGGGACCAGCGCTGCTGGAGCTGAGGGACTCTCCTAGCTGCCAGGGGAAGAACTTCTCCAGTGAGAGTGGGGGGGAAGCGAAGGGAAAGGAGATACAGATTCTGGTGGTAGGGGACTCAGTTCTTAGAAGGACAGAGAGGCCAATCTGTAACAAAGACCTGAAGCGCTGAACTGTATGTTGTCTACCGAGCGCTCGGGTTCGGCACATCACGGATCTTTTGGACAGATTACTAGGAGGGGCTGGGGAATACCCGGCTGTCATGGTGCACGTTGGCACCAATGACAAAGTCAGAGGCAGATGGAGTGTCCTAATGAACGATTTTAGGGACTTAAGAGCTAAATTGAGGAAAAGGACCTCCAAGGTAGTATTCTCAGGAATACTACTGGTACATCGAGCCACACCAGAAAGGCAGAGGGAGATTAGGGAAGTAAACAAGTGGCTGAAGAGCTGGTGTAGTAAGGAGGGGTTTGGGTTCCTGGAGGACTGGGCCGACTTCTCAGTTGATAACCAGTACTATAGAAGGGATGGACTGCACCTAAATGAGGAGGGTGCAGATCAGCTGGGAATGAAGATGGGCAAAAAGTTAGAGGGGTTTTTAAACTAGGCGATGGGAGGGAGGGTCCAGAGGTAGAGATAGTCAGCGCGGAACATATTCCAGAGGGTAGTATTGGGGGCATTAGCGATAGGTTGACCAAAGCACTTAAACCCAAGGTAAGTATAGTAGCAAGTCCTAGTTGCAATCTCGGAACACCCAATAAGATGATAACATGCGACCGGTCTAAACTATGTGGCATGTTCACCAATGCCAGAAGCCTGGTGGACAAGATGGGTGAACTAGAGCTACTGTTGTACGAGGAGGATTTGGATTTTGTGGGAATTTCAGAGACCTGGTTCAACATCTCTCTCAAGGGCATACCCTTTATCGCAAGGATAGAGAGGGTAAAAAAGGGGGAGGGGTATGCCTATATATCAAGAATAATGTACAAGTGAATGTGAGAGATGACATTACTAAGAGAGCTAGGGAGGAGGTGGAATCCTTATGGTTAGAGCTCCAAATACTGCTATAGGCCTCCTAACCTGAGGGAGGAAGGGGAGGAAGATCTCCTATCACAAATTGGATTAGCATCAGGGATGGGAAGTGTTATCATAATGGGGGATTTAATTATCCAGACATAGACTGGGCATTTGTCTAAGGCTCGCCAGTTCCTAAATGTCTTGCAGGACAATTTTATGGGTCAGATGGTAGATGCACCAACTAGAAATAAAGCGTTACTGGATCGACTGAATACCAACAATGCAGACCTGATCACGGATGTGGAAATACGGGGCAATTTAGGAAACAGCGATCACAGGTCAATTGGCTTCAGTATAAATCACACAAATAGTAAACATAAGGGGAATACAAAAACACTGAGTTTCAAAAGAGCCAACTTCCTTAAACTACGAACCTTGCTAGAAGGCATAAATTGGAATAAAATCTTAGGAACAAAGAACACGGAGGAGAGATGGGTTTGCTTTAAGAGCATATTAAATAAGGGCATTAGCCAATGCATCCCATTGGGTAATTAATTTAAAAGAGCGAACAAAAGTCCTGGATGGCTTAACTCCAATGTAAAAATGCATATAAACCCAAAGGAGAAGGCCTTCAAAAAATACAAGGTTGAGGGATCATCATCAGCATTCAGACTTTATAAAGGAATGCAACAAGAAATGTAAGAGTGCAAGTAGGGTGGCTAAGATAAATTACGAAAGACACAGCGGTGGAAAGCAAAAAAAAAAATCCCAAGAAATTCTTTAAGTATGTAAACAGTAAAAACGGGAGGACAGACCATATTGGCCCCATGAAGAATGAGGAAGGTCATCTGGTTACAAAGGATGGGGAGATGGCGAAGGTATTGAATTTATTCTTCTCCTCAGTCTTTGCAAGGGAATCGGGGGGCTTCAGTAACCAAAACTGCAGTGTTTATCCTCATGACACATCACAGGAAGCACCTCCATGGTTAACAGAGGACAGAATTAAAATTAGACTTGGGAAACTTAACATTAATAAATCACTGGGACCAGATGGCTTGCACCCGAGGGTACTTAGGGAACTCAGTCAAATATTTGCCAGATCATTGTTCCTAATTTTTACTGACAGTCTACTGATTGGAATGGTACCAGCTGATTGGAGAAAAGCCAATGTAGCACCAATAATTTAAAAAGGGCCCAAAATACATCATTGGGAATTACAGACCAGTTAGCCTAACATTAATAGTATGCAAGCTCTTGGAGGAGATAGGAAACTATATACACATAATATTTTAGTAATGAGAAGGGTATCATTAGCAGTAATCATCATGGATTAATGAAGAATTGCCAAACCAATCTATTAACCTTCTGTAAGAGTCCACGGCTTACTATGCATGCACCAATGGCACGTTGCCGCAAGAGAAAATCCATGCCAAATGAGCATGAGTCAAAGACGCCTCAGGGCGCAAACCCGCACCTGCGTAGAAGACTTAGTGGAAAAGGGCAGGAAAATGCCCAGGACCCACACAGAACGTGACCTCAACCTGATGGAAAAAGGCAGGAAAATGCCCAGGAGGCGCACAGGAAGTGACCTCAAACCTTCCTATATAAGCCCAGCCACTACCAAATTGCTGGATTATCGTCAATCCCCCCTTGTTCCTGTGCTAGTGTGTGATCTGTCTGAACCTGTTGTGACCTGGAAACCTATTTGACTACTCTTGATTGCTGCTTGCCATTTACCTTGGATTTGTACCTTAACCATTCTACTTCTTTGCCCCTTTTGTACTCAGCTGCCAGATTGGAAACGACCCCGGCTTGGATCTCGACCATTATTCTTCTGATGAACCCTTTTATGCTTCATTGCCCAACTGGACTTGACCTTGGCTTGGATCTTGGACTAAGGCTTGCAAGGTGCTCTGCACCCCTGGCACCCCTGCCACTCGGTGTCCACCAAGTCTCTGTCTCCATCTCCAGAGGCTTTAAGGACCTAAGGTGCAAGGAAGGCCTCTCCACTACTTCGGTCTCACATCAGGTATCTGGCCCTCGTGACACCTTCTATGAGGAGGATTATGGTAGATTATGTGGTCAGAGATCAGTGTCAGACTTTACATAAAATATGGCACCAACATCCCATTTAGACAAAAAGAAGCATTTGGGAGATATGGGGCTTTATAAGTACAAAGAATTTGAGACAACAACAATGTATAAAAAATATATATACAAATTTTATCTAATGGACAATGTCATAAAAGCAATACAGACAGTACAATCAGTCATAGATAGCATCCTATTACTGACAATGATTTACTGTAGTCACGTTCATACTTTCTACATGTTTCGCCATATGGCTTCTTCAGGAAACAACGAGGGGGTTCATTTGTTTTAAATACAAGAACAAATAATTTGGCACCTTAAGTTGTGCAACAGAGACAAAGAAAAGACACAGATTAATACAACAAATATGAGTGGTATATCTCTCATATGCATCTACGACTGCACTTGAGTGAAAGACAAAAGACATTCACTGAAACAAAAAACCAAAGGGCCCTACCGCATGATGTTAGTCTAAGGGCCCGAACAGTATTTAAATTTGAAATGAAAAATTGAAATCATGCAGTATATTGCATCCACAATGTAACCCCCCCCCCCCCCCCTCCTCGAATGTTGCCTGGTCACCCGTAGGGAGGGGTGAAAGGTGATATAATATCAACAATCAATAGATATCTTTGAATAAAGTATATCTGGAAATATGAACTATTAAACTGGAAGCCTCTACCGTTCAAAGTAAAGCAGGAATAGTGTCACAAAAAAACATTTCACAGCTCTGGAATTTTTTTGAAAAAGGAGATACTCAATAATGGGATAAAACTCCCCCTCCATCAATTAGAACATATGTTCCCCTCAGAAGGACATCGAGAGATAGCATAAACCCCAGTCAACAAATGATACCTGCTTTCCAGTGCAAATCGACGCAAGGCTTCCAGGGATACCAACAACTAATATGAGGAGGTGAATTACCATCTAGATAAAGTAAGGCCCATAGACGTGGGGTATCTGGATTTTGCAAAAGCATTTGACACAGTTCCACATAAATGTTTACTGTAGAAAATAAGGTCAGTTGGCATGGACCATAGGGTCAGTACATGGATTGAAAACTGGCTACAAGGGTGAGTTCAGAGGGGTGGGTAGTGGGGTCCCCCAGGGTTCTGTGCTGGGACCAATCCGATTTAATTTGTTCATAAACGACCTGGAGGATGGGGTAAACAGTTCAATCTCTGTATTTGTGGATGATACTAAGCTAAGCAGGGCACTAACTTCTCTGCAGGATGTGGAAACCTTGCAAAAAGATCTGAATTATTGGGGTGGGAAACTACATGGCAAATTATGTTTAATGTAGAAAAATGTAAAATAATGCATTTGGGTGGCAAAAATATGAATGCAATCTATACGCTGGGGAAAAACCTCTGGAGAAATCTAGGATGGAAAAGAACCTTGGGGTCCTAGTAGATGATAGGCTCAGCAATGGCATGCAATGACAAGCTGCTGCTAACAAAGCAAACAGAATATTGGCATGCAATAAAAAGGGGGATCAACTCCAGAGATAAAGCGATAATTCTCCCGCTCTACAAGACTCTGGTCCGGCCGCACCAGAGTATGCTGTCCAGTTCTGGGCACCAGTCCTCAGGAAGGATGTACTGCAAATGGAGTGACTACAAAGAAGGGCTACAAAGCTAATAAAGGGTCTAGAGGATGTTAGTTATGAGGAAAGGTTGCAAGCACTGAACTTATTCTCTCCGGAGAAAAGATGCTTGAGAGGGGATATGATTTCAATTTACAAATACCGTACTGGTGACCCCACAATAGGGATAAAACTTTTTTTGCAAAAGGGAGTTTAACAAGACACCTGGCCGCTCATTAAAATTAGAAGAAAAAAGGTTTAACCTTAAACTACGTAGAGGTTTCTTTACTGTAAGAGCGGTAAGGATGTGGTATCAGCGGGGAGCATCGATGGTTTCAAAAAACTATTTGATAAGCACCTGAACAACAACAACATAAAGGGATATACAATGTAATACTGACATATAATCACACACATAGGTTTTCAACCTCCCCTACTATGTAACTATGTAACTATGTGAATAGTTTCCTATCCATTTACATACAATTTCATCAACTACAATAGACCTTACTATATAGATGAATGTTTATGAGGAACAGTATCAAATGCCTTGACAAAATCTAGATAAACTATATCTAGTGGACCTCCAGTTTCTCACTTACTCATAGAATGATAACAGGTTAGTCTCACAAGAATAGTCTTTCATAAATGGTTGTCACTTATACCTTTATCATAGAAAAATGTCTGTATAGATTCACTTACCATTCCCTTAAATACCTTACTAACCATTGATGTTAGGCTGACTGTTTTGTAGTTTCCTGGTATACATATTGATTTTTTCTGTAAAATAGTACCACTTTTGCTTAAAGCCAATCAGTTGGTACCATTCAAGTCAGTAAAGTATTTTTAAAGAACTCATGGGTATTAGCCATCTGGACCTGGTGATTTGTTTACATTAAAGTTGTTTAGTCTCTTTTGTTCCTGGTTTTCAATCAACAAGAGAAGTACCTCCAGTAAAACATCCTTAATAATACTGTTAAATCTTTCAAACCCATCTTTTTCATTTGTAAATGATTGTTGATGAGAATTTATTTATTTATTTTTTAATACATCTCCCTTTTCCCTGTTATCTGTGACCAGCCTCTCATGTTCATCTATTATGGGGCCTATCTGTTCTTTCATGACCTTTTTACTATTGATATATTTGAAAAAAAAAAAGTTAGGATTTGTTTTACTTGCTGTAGTAATATGTTTCTCATATTCTATTGTAGCTGTTCTGATTGCTCCCCTGCATGTCTTGTAAATCTAGAATGCCAAGAGTGTCCCTTCTACTTAGTACTTTTTAAAGGCTTTTTAAAGGCTTGTTTATTTTTCATTTATTTGTTTTTTTTTACACTAGCATTTAGCCTAATAACATTCAATTGTTTTATTTTATGCTAATGAAATACGATGACTAATTAAATTTAGTTAAAATTTAAATTTTATTTAAATTTTGTTTAATTCATCTATAAAACTCTCCAACTTGCCTTGTTTGCTCTTAGTTGCAAACTAATGTCCTATTGAGTGTCATGCAGTAAAGATTGCAGCTTATTGAAGTTAGCTTTTTATTAAATTTAGAGTTATTATCATACCAACATGCGTCTCTTTCCTTTAACTTATGGCAAATGTGATTACACCATGATCACTATTTGCCAAGATGTCTCTAATGTGCACATCTGTAATAAGTGCCGTGTTGTTTGAAATTAATAGATCCAACAGCATTTTTCCTTGATGGGGCTTCCACCATGTGTTCCATGAAATTGTCCTGCAATACGTTTAGAAAATGGCAAAACTTTTGTTGACTGTGCAGTTCCATTTACATAGTTACATAGTTAGTCTGGTTGAAAAAAGATCCAAGTCCACCTAGTGTAACTAATAAAGGGGAGAAAAAATAATATCCTAAAAAAATAAATAAAAACATATGTAGCGGCCATAACCCTCTATGGGTTGGCCTTGACTTTTGGGCTTACCGGTTACCTCCGCTTGGCTTGTTCCTCCAGATCTAGGGGTTCCCAGAGTTAGTACCCAACGACTTTGGACGCTGACACCATAAAAGTCGTTTAGAAAGGTTTTTATTTGCAGGTGTAACATCCAACAGACACAGTCTCATGTGGGAACAAAGGGTAAGGGTGAAGAAACTCAGGCACCTTGAACTGCGGATTATTAGGAAGTCTATAATACAAACCCAGAGAGTAGCCACTCGCAGCTGGGCGCTTCAAAGCTGAACAAATCTCTAGCCAGAGATTATTGCAGTCAGCACTTGAATTCAAAACTTGTCTCTGACCTTGAAGAAAGTTGCAACACAAAAGGGAACAGGAACCTTTCCTCAGTACCTGGAACGTTCTCTGTCTCCTTGGCAGTACTGGGAAAGCGTGGATTCGTCGACAGTGTCCTTGACAACCCAGCAACCAGGCACTTCTTGGGATGCCAGCTTGTTGGCCCTCCTCCAAAGAGTCCTCCCCCGGTCGCCTACATGAGCTGCGGTGCCCCTCCAAGTTGAGAGCGCACCCGGACGCCTTGAATCCTCCCTCAGTTACTGCGCCTCGGACCAGCCGGTTCCGAGACTCGGGAACAGATGGATCCTTGCCCCAGACCAAGCGGGTCTGTGGGGCTAGTCAAACCGACCATGTTGCGGGGCGGCACATGCTCCTGTGACCGGGACCCCTCGCGGGGCTACTCCGGTCCAGATCCAGGAACAGGCAGCAAATGCCGAACGAACCCCCGAACAAGTGACTCCAGCATCTTAAGTACGCTTCCCCAGACTCTTCAGCGGGGCCAAAATGCACCCACTGATTGGCTCCGGGGAATGCCGGTACCCAAAAAACGTCCAACCAGGCCTGGTTCTAAGCCTGTCATGTGCACCTAACTGCACACATGATCAGGCAGAACCCCAACATAGCCCAGTCAAACTGATGCCAAAGTCAAACCTACACAATTAACTCTCAGAACCCCTTTACTGTTCTGAGAGAAAAATAACAAAATTTACACATAGCGGACACCTTGCAAAAGTGTCCCCGCTACACATCCCCCCCAGTCAGACGATGTCCCCATCTTCTAGGCAACAACCAGGGCAAAAATCCTAACCTATTTACTAACGGAAAAAAAAACTGTATACAGTGCCTGAGTTTTTTTTTTTTTAACAAGAATTTTATTTATTTATTAAAAGAAAACAACATGAAAAACAACCTGTACAGTGGTACATCTTTGTCATCATACAGTGCCTGAGGGTGTTGGGAAAAGGAAGGAAACACATTTAAACATTTTGCGTTTTCACAATAACACATTTAAGTACTCTACATGTACCACCCAGACTAAACTGACTAACCCACCCATTCTCCGATGAGCTTGACAGTCGATCTCGATGCAATCCTGAAAAAGAAACACAGCATACAAAGCAACAATGTACACTATATAATCTGTTTTTGAAGAGCAAAATTCCACTGCTGCTTCAGTGGAATTTTCTTCCTCAAAGGTAGGTCCCATAACATTTCTAATAGCTACAACGAAAAGTTATCACTACTGCTTCCTTTCCTGCCGACTCACGCCACCTAGTGGTCAGAGCCGCTGTAACTGCAAGTCTTTTTTTTTTCTTTAAACCGGAGCGTTGTGGGCTAAGAGCCTGTAGAACTTGGCATGTAGTTCCCCGTAGCAACCATCTGCCTATCTACCCCACAGTCCTTGCAACTTGCAGAGAAAATTATCGCAAACTGAAGACACACAGAAGTTCCTTTTTTCCATAAAAGAATTTAAAGGCTTGGCTTCAGGAACAGTTCACCAGTAAAACCGCGGGTCGGGCAGAACAACATCCCTATCCAGTTCAGTATCATAAGTGGTGATATAGTGGACAGCACGGTCCTTATCTGGTCTGCAGATCATGATTTTATCACAATAGATGTGCCGACCATAGCTCCAATGCAACAAACATCCCTGGAATCGTTCAAACATTTCCCGGGAGAAAGATTTCTTCCGCAGTGGCTTTGAGACCTTAAGGTAGTCCCAGACATCTTCCGCTAAACACCACTAAAGGGACCCCGTCATGATCGGGCAGTTTCTACGCACGGCAACCGATGGAATTAAGCTAAAAAGCTTACAAAAAGTAAAATTTTTACTCACGGCAGTTTCAGTTCGAAGTATCAATCATCTCCCTGGTCAGAGTCGGACTCAGTTTGTGACCCAGGCGATGACTCTCCAGCAGGCCGATAACTTCCCGCCTCAGTGCTAGGTCCTAATTCACATCCGGGGGCGGCCAGGAAGAAGAATTGCCCAGTCTAAATGTAAATTGTAATTAACTACCCTCTGGGATGAGGAGCGTCCAGTGATCGCTTCCGGAGAGGGGATAGAAATCCGGAAAGCGATCCGTGGAACGCACCGTCCTATACAATCTAAAACCACTTCCGGGAGGAGAAGCGGAAGTGGCCAGTGGAACGCACAGTCGAGCGCTGCGTTCCACAGGACGTCTGCGCACTAAATCAGTAATACTCACATATGACATCTTCCGGATGAGGTGAAATTAACACAAACACGAATCAAGTGAGACGCAAGCAGCGATATTAGCGCTCCAGTAAACCTAATAAGTATTACAGCGCAGTCCTAATCAATATTATGTTAGTACAAGGAAAATTGCGCTGGACAATATGCAAAAAAAATAAAAGATATAAATCAATTAGCAGCAACACCAAGTGCGATATAACACAAAAAATGTAGAAATGTATAAAGTTGCGCTGAAATAAAAAACTTAAAACATAAATAAATATACCATCTATGTGTTACTTCAAAAATGAATCATAAGTAAAAAAGATGTGCCAAAGTGAACCAAAAAATAATAAATGAATAATAAGATGATAGTGTCTTATATAGTCTGAGTAAAAGACCTGCAACAAAAACTTTTGACCAAAAAATATTCAAGGAAATATTTTGTGCATAGACCAGTGAAGTCCAAACAAATAGGTGACAGACGAAGATGAAGTGACTCTTGTGTTCAGATAATCCCACCACCATCTGTAATGCTCGCTTACCAGCTATCAAAGGTTTGAAGACATGTGGCTATTGCCCAGCCAGGGCCTTTTCCTCACAGCCGGTAACACTGGTAACACTGGTAACAATTCTGTTGTCCTTTGTGAAGGAATATCATCAACAGCTGCTGCGCTGGGAGCTCCAATAGATGGTAATCACTGTTACCTCCTCTTCAATGACGCTCACTGGGCAGAGTGGGGACTCGTGCATGGAACACAAAAAAATGCCAGAAAGGGGATCATAGATAAAACCTGCTTGGGCAATTTATTATAAAAATAGGGCACTACAAATGTGCATGGATAAAAAACTTCTTAAAATATATATGCGTTTCGTCACAATGCCCCCATGAATACGTCCATGTTGTGACGAAACGTCGTAGGAGGAGCACTGTGCTGACGTCACCGTGAGCGAAACGTCCTGCTACTAGGTACGGGCGTTCAGTACTGCAGCCGGCCGGCCGCATATATATTTTAAGAAGTTTTTTATCCATGCACATTTGTAGTGCCCTATTTTTATAATAAATTTCCCCAGTGGGTTTTATCTATGATCCCCTTTCTGGCATATTTTTGTGTTCCATGCACGAGTCCCCACTCTGCCCAGTGAGCGTCATTGAAGAGGAGGTAACAGTGATTACCATCTATTGGAGCTCCCAGCCCAGCAGCTGTTGATGATATTCCTTTACAAAGGACAACAGAATCGGTGTTACCGGCTGTGAGGAAAAGGCCCTGGCTGGGCAATAGCCACATGTCTTCAAACCTTTGATAGCTGGTAAGCGAGCATTACAGATGGTGGTGGGATTATCTGAACACAAGAGTCACTTCATCTTCGTCTGTCACCTATTTGTTTGGACTTCACTGGTCTATGCACAAAATATTTCCTTGAATATTTTTTGGTCAAAAGTTTTTGTTGCAGGTCTTTTACTCGGACTATATAAGACACTATCATCTTATTATTCATTTATTATTTTTTGGTTCACTTTGGCACATCTTTTTTACTTATGATTCATTTTTGAAGTAACACATAGATGGTATATTTATTTATGTTTAAGTTTTTTATTTCAGCGCAACTTTATACATTTCTATATATATATATATATATATATATATATATATATATATATATATATATATATATATATATATATATATATATTAACTATCTATTAATAACATAAATATGTATAAAAATCTATCTAGCTATTATTAATAAAACAATTCACATCCCAGTCAATATCCATTCCAAGGGAAGTGTGACATTTTAAATCAAAAATCCATGAGTTTCTAATCGGGAGATTTCTCTTTTTGATGAACTACCCCGCCAATGGGGATTGAATCTATCTATAGCAACAAAACTAGTACCACGGGGATCTTTTTTGTGACATTCAAGATAGTGTCGTGAAACGCTATGTTTCGGAAATAACCCTGTAGATATTGCTAATATGTTCATTAACTCGAACATTCATAGCACGTATGGTCCGGCCCACATATTGTAGGCCACATGGACAAGTTATAAGGTAAACCACATTCATTGAGGTGCACATTTAACATATTAAATGTGTTAATATCAGAGGTCTTACCAGTTACATTAGATTTAAATTGGCAGATTTTTTTGTCCTTGATAATATTATGACGACAAACCCTACAATTACGACATGGATAGAAACCTTTGGATCGCTGGAAAAAGGAGACTATTAGGTGCATCCAAAATATTTGGTGCCACCTGTAGTTTGAGAGGAGGTACCCCCTTGAAAATGACCTGTGGACAGTCGGGAAGGACAGGCCCTAGGACCTTATCATTCTTTAATACATCCCAATGCTTTGATATAATTTTCTTAACATCAAAGTGTTTCTGGGAGTAGAAGAGTTACCATAGCAAAACTGTAGTTATTTTCCCCGGAGGAAACTTTATCTTTAGCTGCGAACATAGAGTGCCTGTCCATATTACCAACCGTGTCAATTAATGAGTCCAAATCAGTAGCTACATAGCCCTTATCAATAAATGTATTCTTTAGAGTAGTGGCCTGCTCAAATAAATCCTTTATGTGAGTACAATTACGTCGTAACCGTATGAATTGGCTTTTGGGTACAGATTTTAACCACTGAGGGGGATGACAGCTACCCTGTCCGATATAGCCATTTCTATTGGTGCTTTTGAAATAAGTGGAGGTAACAAAGTTACCACCCACAATTTCTATGTTAAGGTCCAAAAAATGCACCTTAAAAGTGCTAATCTCAGATTGCAATGATATATACCAAGAGTATTTTCATTAAGCTGTTACATGAATAGAGATAATGACAACATATCACCATTCTACCCCAGAAGACCAACTCGGGTCTTCTATTGGTATAGACGGCATCCTCCTCCCACTTGGCCATGAACAGGTTTGCCATGCTCGGTACGAATTTCACACCCATGGCAACCCCGCAGTTCTGGAGATAGTGAGTCCCACCAAACCAAAAATAATTATGTGTCATATTTTTAACAGGTCTAAAATGAAATATCTTTGCTCACCTTTATCTGACATCTGGTAAGCAGATTTGATACACCTGGGTGACGTGTGCTCCTTCACATTCTGGAAGTGGTGGAAGATTCTTCTCACTATCACATATTATTTACAGTTTTTCTTCAACTAATGAACTTTAATATAAATAAGCGCTGCATTGTTGACTCCTGTAGGTTCCGTGGGCGCATACAGTACCTGGTACATTGGAAAGGGTACGGTCCGGAGGAACCCTCTTGGGTCTCATCCTTGGATGTACATGCCCCTGTCCTCCTTCTTGATTTCCATAGACATTTTCCCCTCAAGTCTGGTGGTCCTCCGAGGGGGGGGGCTCTTTCTCAAAGCTGGCCGCTCAGCTGTCGGCTAATTGCCAGCTCCTATCTCTTCACGGTGACTCACCCGTTGATGTTATCCTGCTCCTCAGTCCTGCCTACTTAAGCTGTCCAGGCCAGATGATCTCTGCCTTCGCCTTGGTCAAATCTCTTGAGACGCTCTCCTGTGTTCCTATTAAAGACTCTACTACACTCATCTCTGGCTCCCTGACATTTTGGCTTGTTTGACTATCAGTTCTGGTTCCTGAACTATGGCTATGTTTTGACTACATTTACTCTGTTCACCTTTTTTTATTTTTATTAAACAAGTGTGATTTGACTGTACTTCTGTCTCAGTCTGATTCATGGTTTCTGACACTTATATAGTAGCACAGAAGTAATTTTCACTTTTTTCTTACATAAGGATCATACTTTGCCTCAAAACTACCCCCAATTTCACTACTCAATACAGATTTAAATCTATGCACTAAAATTTTTGCCAACCTGTTAAAACGCTCCTTCCTTCAATAATTTACCTTGACCAAATGGGATTTATAGTCGGGGGCGTGAGGCCAGGGATAAGTCTATTGGGGTGATTCAGCCTGCACATTGGGCCCATATGCACAATCCCCTTCCCCACTACCTGATACTTTATACCAATGCTGAGAAAACATTGGATTGGGTTGATTGAAGCTTTCTTAGGGCTGTATTGGAGAGATTGGGCCTCAGTCCCCATATGCTGAGCTGGATTATGGCACTAGGCCACTGCCTAGGTTAGGGTCAACGGTGCTCTCTCTTCAGTGTTGCCCATCCGGAATGGCACAATAGGTGTCCTCTTTCCCCACTCTTGTTTGCCCTGGCTCTGGAACCTTTGCTCTGGAAAATACAAGCTAAGCTAAGCATTAAGAGTATTCGAGTGGGCATTGTGGAGCACAAGCTCGCAGCCTATGACATTCTTTTTCCTGCCACTTATTTTTTTAATCTTTATTTATTCAAATTTTCCACATACAAAACATACAAAGAATCAACAGTTTCATTTGTTTTACAAGATCAACATTTTATACTTCGTTCGCGATCTATTGAAACTTCTGTTCTTTTTCCCATCCGCCCGATCCCCGCCCCTATGTCTCCCCCCCCCTCCCCGGGCACCTGATTGAATTCCTGTCTCTTTCATGTCCCTACTTCCATCCTTAGCCCCAACTTTTATTGAATCATTATTTCTACATATTTCCACGTCTTTTTGAACGCTATCCAGCTGTCCCACTTATCTTTATGGTCTCGCCCTTTTTCTTCTTTACTCTCTAAGTCTAATCTCTCCCACTTGAAGCTGTTGTTTACTCCCACTATCCAGTCTTTCATTTTAGGGCTTTCTGTTTCCTGCCAGTTTTTTGGTATGAGACTTTTAGCTGTGTTGATCATGGTGGAGACAACTGATTCTCTGTATTGCTTAATCGGACTCTCTACTCCGTGGAACAGGCATAACCAGGGATCTTCCGGTATTTCTTTATTGGTAATTTCCTTTATTAATTTTAAAAACCTCTTTCCAGTAAAGCTTAATCACCGGACAGTCCCACCATATGTGGGCCATTGTGCCGACAGCTTTAGATCCCCTCCAGCAATACTGGGATTCCCCAGGTTGGAATTTATTCAATTTATCCGGGGTGGCATACCACCTTGCTAGGCATTTAAAGTTCATCTCTGCCATATTAGAATCGATGGCTGAATTGTGTGTTAACTGAAAAATGTTTCCTAAAGTGTGTTTATTACTTTGTGTACCTAATTCTAGTTCCTATTTCCTAATGTATGGCGGGGCCTCTTCCCCTGCACAATTTAAGACTTTATATATTCGAGCTATGTTATTGCGTGATTTCCCCCTCTCACACAGATACTCGAAGGACCTAAGCTCCTTCATTTCCCTTAAGGGGGAAGGAAGTTTCTCTGTAAAGTGCTTAAGTTGGAGGTACCGCCACTCATTTAAATCCATTAACTCAGTATTTCTTTTCAAGTCTGTGTATGTGCTTATTTCACCCTTCGTCAGAATATCTTTTAGTTGTGCTGTGTCATTTTTTATCCAGTTCCCTGCTATTGAGTTTTTCCCCGGTGGGAAGTATTCATTATTTTTTAAGTAGATCAACGGTGAATTATGTGTCCAGTTTTGTTGTCTGTGCTCCTCGTCCCAAATTTTAAATACATTGTGCGTTAAGTAGTGTGTATTTGCCCCTAGCATCCTACACCGTGGAGGATTCCAAATTTCCTTACCTAATTGTGTACTACTCATTGTGATTTCTAATTTAACCCATCTTTTTTCGTTTCCTACTCTTGCCCATTCCACCACCTGTGAGAGTATGACTGCATTATAATATTTGTTAATGTTTGGGGCTGCAAGGCCCCCCTGTTTCTTCCCTCTTTCTAATACGGCAGACGCTATTCTTGGTTTTTTATTTTGCCAAATACATTTAGTTAGAATTGATTTTATGGTTTTGAAATATACTTGTGGGATTGGGAGCATCTGGAATTTAAATAATATTTTTGGAATTATGACCATCTTTATGGCGTTGATACGCCCGATCCAGAATAGAGGTCGGCATGCTATTTTTTTTGTCTCCAACTTGATTTCGTCCAGCAAGGGAATATAATTTATTTGATATGTTTTCCTCAAGGAGCTTGTTAATCTTATACCCAAGTATTGTAGGCTATTTTTCCATGGGAATGGGAAAGACCTTTTCAAGTCCTCCTCATCCTGGCTGCCAATGTTGATCTTCATGATTTCCGATTTGTTCATGTTAATTTTAAAGTTTGAGATGTCCCCATATAATTTCAAAATTTTCAAAAGGTTTGGCATTGTAGTCCTGTGTTCCGAGATGAAGAATAGAACATCGTCGGCAAAGGCTGCCAGCTTGTGATCTTCGCCTCCCGCTCTTATGCACTTCACGTCTGGGTTGTTACGGATTGTCGAGAGTAAAGATTCTAACGTCAGGACGAATAGCAACGGTGGGAGGGGGCATCCCTGCCTTGTTCCATTCCTCATCTCGAAAGGCCGAGACATCGTACCATTAATTTTAACGCAGGCTGATGGATTTTTATATAAGACTTGTATCCATTTAATCATCCTTGGACCTAAGCCCATTGTTTCTAATGTTTTGGTCATGAGACCCCAGTCTACCCTGTCGAATGCTTTTTCAGCATCAATTGACAGGAGTAGCCCTGGGGTCTCACTGATCTTAATATCCTGGATGAGGAACATTGCCCTCACGCCGTTGTCCCTCCCCTCTCTCCCGGGGATAAATCCAACCTGGTCCGGATGTACCAGGTCGGTCATCCATTCTTTTAGCTTCGTTGCCAAAACCTTGGCATAAAGCTTGGTGTCTGCGTTTAGGAGGGCTATCGGCCTGTAATTTGAGCACAGTGTGTTGTCTTTTCCCTCTTTTAAGATAACCGTGATGGAAGCTGCCAAGGCGTCCCTTCCCATATTGTAATTAACTCCCAACCCATTCATATATCGACATAGTCTGGGGATTAGTAAGTCTTTAAATTTTTTAAAGTAGAGAGTCGTGAACCCGTCCGGTCCTGGGCTTTTCCCTGGGGTGGAGTCCTTTAAGGCTTGGCAAACTTCTTCAGTTATGGGTCTATCTAGCAGTAATTTATCGCTTGCTGAAATCTGGGGCAATTTGGCATTGTTCAAGAATTTACTGATCTTCTTCTCTGCTATTTTCTCCTGTCTCCCCCTCTGATTTACCGAGTATAAGGCCTTATAATAATTCCTAAATTCCTCTGCTATTTCTTTAGTTTTATAAAGTATTTCCCCATTTTTATTTTGGATTTTTTCGATAAAGTTAATTTCTTTCTTTTTTTTCAGCAAATTTGCCAAGTGCTTTCCTACTTTATTCCCCCCTAGCAATCTTTCTTTGGCCACTATATGGAATTTTTTATTTATCTCTTGGTCCAAAATATCCCTAAGTTCCTCTCTTTTACTCACTAAGTGATGAAAAATTTTCCTTTAAATATGGTACCTGGGGGGTGTCTAAAGTATGCCTGTGAAGTGGCATGTGTTTCCCGTGTTTAGAACTGTCCTTGCACAAAATGACATTTGTAAAGGAAAAAAAAAAGCCATTTAAAAACACTTGCGGCTTTAATGGCATGTCTTGTCCTGGCCGCCATATGGCTTAAAATCCTTGAGAAAAATGGCATGGCTACCCCATCACCCCCCCCCCCCCCACCCCAGCCCCTTTGGGTCTTGTATGGATATTAAGGGGGACCCCGCACCCAAAATAAAACCCTATACCTACAACCCTATATACTCTGAACAGCAGTATATAGGTGGTGCAAACAAGACAGGGACTGTAGGTTTGTTCTTAAGTAGAATCTGAACAGGTACATTATGAAGTGTAGCTCCATCCCAAAAAAATCTATTTTTAAGCTTTTTGGAGAACATAGGGAGGGGTTATCACCCCTGTAACATTTGCTGTCTTTGCACATCTGTTCAGAACATGTCACCTCACTTTCCGTCCCAATGACAAATGTTTTTGGAAAAGTTGGGTTTGAATTGAAACAAGGATTGGTGATAAAGCATCAGTAGAGAGGAGATACCTTTTTCCCAAATTAAATCTAACAGCATAGAATTTCCCTTCCTAGGGGTAGATTTCCTCTCACTTCCTGTTTTCTCTTTCCGTTTGCAAGTAGGAGTCGTTTGTAAGTTGGATGTTTGAAAGTAGGGGCCTGGCGTATATACTCTGCAGAAATTTGCCCTATTAGATGTTGGTGTAGCCACAAGACTGGTGGGCACAGGAATGGGCCCTGCTGTGAGTTAATAGATCAAGATTTGTACTTGCATGCACCTGTTGAACCGGGCAGAAAAATTGGGCCTTTGGTGGTGGTGGTGGTGGTGGTGGACGGTGTTGCCACAAGACTGTAAGCTCTCACAGTTACTCTTGGTGGGCGCAGGAATGGGCCCTGCTGTGAGTTATTAGATCAAGATTTGTAATTGCATGCACCTGTTGAACAGGGCAGAAAAATTGGGCCTTTGGTGGTGGTGGTGGTGGACGGTGTTGCCACAAGACTGTAAGCCCTCACAGTTACTCTTGGTGGGCGCAGGAATGGGCCCTGCTGTGAACTATTAGATCAAGATTTGTAATTACACGCCCCTGTTAAACAGGGGCTGAAAAATTGTGCCTTAGACATTGGTGCTGGTGCCACAACACTGCAACCCCTCACAGATACTGTACTCTTAGCACAGCAATGAGACCTGTTGCAAAGCATTGCCTAAAAATTGTAATTACACGCCCCAACAGGGGCTGAAAAATTGTGCCTTAGGCACTGGTGCCACAACACTGCAACCCCTCACAGATACTGTACTTGGAGCACAGCAGTCACACGTGTTGCGAAGCATTTTTTTAAAAAATTGTAATTACACGCCCCTGTTAAACAGGGGCTGAAAAATTGTGCCTTAGGCACTGGTGCTGGTGCCTAGGGATGGGCCCGGTGCTCGACGCGAACCCATGTTCGCATCGAGCACCGGGTGTTCGCTCGCACGGCGAGCCCAGAACTATTTTGGCAGCTCGCATCACATTCGTGTGATGCGAGCGGCCCCGCAATGCATTGCGGCCGGCGCGGCCGGCGCAGTGCATTGCTGGCTGATGATTGGCCAACCATGCACTGTGACCCCGCATGCTTGGCCAATTACAGCGCCGGAAAATCGGAGAGCCATAATTGGCTACAGGAAGGACGCCTGTAGCCAATTACAGCTCAGGGGCTTTAGTACACGCCCCCTCATTTAAAAGGCCGCCACGCCGTCGGCGCCGGTCACATGAGTTCCGGCTTTAGGAGAGAGCAGGCTGATTCTGTGTCACTCTTTGCTAGATTCCTATAGAAAGATTTGCTCTACTTTGCTAAACCATTGGCTATTTATTTGCTAAACCATTGCTACCTGTCATTGATCGTCCATTGCTGCTGCTGGTTAGTGTGTTTTTAGCTGCTGCTGGGCTTTAGTCTGGTGCGTGTCTTACTGTTAGTACAGTATTTCAGTAGTACCAACCGCAGTGCTGTTAGTACAGCACTGCACCCCAAAAGCACCCACAGGACTTGTAGTGTGTTAGTGGCAGCAAACAGAGCTCCTATATTTTCTTCCCAGAAGCACCCATAGGACTTGTAGTGTGTTAGTCCCATCACACAGAGTTCCTATATTTTCTTTGCAGAAGCACCCATAGGACTTGTAGTGTGTTAGTCCCATCACACAGAGTTCCTATATTTTCTTCCCAGAAGCACCCATAAGACTTGTACTGTGTTAGTGGCATCACACAGAGCTATATTTTCTTCCCAGAAGCACCTATAGGACTTGTAGTGTGTTAGTCCCATCACACAGAGCTATATTTTCTTCCCAGAAGCACCTATAGGACTTGTAGTGTGTTAGTCCCATCACACAGAGCTCCTATATTTTCTTCCCAGAAGCACCCATAGGACTTGTAGTGTGTTAGTCCCATCACACAGAGCTCCTATATTTTCTTCCCAGAAGCACCTATAGGACTTGTAGTGTGTTAGTCCCATCACACAGAGCTATATTTTCTTCCCAGAAGCACCTATAGGACTTGTAGTGTGTTAGTCCCATCACACAGAGCTCCTATATTTTCTTCCCAGAAGCACCCATAGGACTTGTAGTGTGTTAGTCCCATCACACAGAGTTCCTATATTTTCTTCCCAGAAGCACCCATAGGACTTGTACTGTGTTAGTGGCATCACACAGAGCTATATTTTCTTCCCAGAAGCACCTATAGGACTTGTAGTGTGTTAGTCCCATCACACAGAGCTATATTTTCTTCCCAGAAGCAACTATAGGACTTGTAGTGTGTTAGTCCCATCACACAGAGCTCCTATATTTTCTTCCCAGAAGCACCTATAGGACTTGTAGTGTGTTAGTCCCATCACACAGAGTTCCTATATTTTCTTTGCAGAAGCACCCATGGGACTTGTAGTGTGTTAGTCCCATCACACAGAGTTCCTATATTTTCTTCCCAGAAGCACCTATAGGACTTGTAGTGTGTTAGTCCCATCACACAGAGCTCCTATATTTTCTTCCCAGAAGCACCTATAGGACTTGTAGTGTGTTAGTCCCATCACACAGAGCTCCTATATTTTCTTCCCAGAAGCACCCATAGGACTTGTAGTGTGTTAATCCCATCACACAGAGTTCCTATATTTTCTTACCAGAAGCACCCATAGGACTTGTACTGTGTTAGTGGCATCACACAGAGCTATATTTTCTTCCCAGAAGCACCTATAGGACTTGTAGTGTGTTAGTCCCATCACACAGAGCTCCTATATTTTCTTCCCAGAAGCACCCATAGGACTTGTAGTGTGTTAGTCCCATCACACAGAGTTCCTAAATCTTCTTCCCAGAAGCACCCATAGAACTTGTACTGTGTTAGTGGCATCACACAGAGCTATATTTTCTTCCCAGAAGCACCTATAGGACTTGTAGTGTGTTAGTCCCATCAAACAGAGCTATATTTTTTTCCCAGAAGCACCTATAGGACTTGTAGTGTGTTAGTCCCATCACACAGAGCTCCTATATTTTCTTCCCAGAAGCACCCATAGGACTTGTAGTGTGTTAGTCCCATCACACAGAGCTCCTATATTTTCTTCCCAGAAGCACCTATAGGACTTGTAGTGTGTTAGTCCCATCACACAGAGCTCCTATATTTTCTTCCCAGAAGCACCCATAGGACTTGTAGTGTGTTAGTCCCATCACACAGAGCTCCTATATTTTCTTCCCAGAAGCACCCATAGGACTTGTAGTGTGTTAGTCCCATCGCACAGAGTTCCTATATTTTCTTCCCAGAAGCACCCATAGGACTTGTACTGTGTTAGTGGCATCACACAGAGCTATATTTTCTTCCCAGAAGCACCTATAGGACTTGTAGTGTGTTAGTCCCATCACACAGAGCTATATTTTCTTCCAGAAGCACCTATAGGACTTGTAGTGTGTTAGTCCCATCACACAGAGTTCCTAAATTTTCTTCCCAGAAGCACCCATAGGACTTGTACTGTGTTAGTGGCATCACACAGAGCTATATTTTCTTCCCAGAAGCACCTATAGGACTTGTAGTGTGTTAGTCCCATCACACAGAGCTCCTATATTTTCTTCCCAGAAGCACCCATAGGACTTGTAGTGTGTTAGTCCCATCACACAGAGCTCCTATATTTTCTTCCCAGAAGCACCTATAGGACTTGTAGTGTGTTAGTCCCATCACACAGAGCTCCTATATTTTCTTCCCAGAAGCACCCATAGGACTTGTAGTGTGTTAGTCCCATCACACAGAGCTCCTATATTTTCTTCCCAGAAGCACCCATAGGACTTGTAGTGTGTTAGTCCCATCACACAGAGTTCCTATATTTTCTTCCCAGAAGCACCCATAGGACTTGTACTGTGTTAGTGGCATCACACAGAGCTATATTTTCTTCCCAGAAGCACCTATAGGACTTGTAGTGTGTTAGTCCCATCACACAGAGCTATATTTTCTTCCCAGAAGCACCTATAGGACTTGTAGTGTGTTAGTCCCATCACACAGAGCTCCTATATTTTCTTCCCAGAAGCACCTATAGGACTTGCAGTGTGTTAGTCCCATCACACAGAGCTCCTATATTTTCTTCCCAGAAGCACCCATAGGACTTGTAGTGTGTAAGTCCCATCACACAGAGCTCCTATATTTTCTTCCCAGAAGCACCTATAGGACTTGTAGTGTGTTAGTCCCATCACACAGAGTTCCTATATTTTCTTTGCAGAAGCACCCATAGGACTTGTAGTGTGTTAGTCCCATCACACAGAATTCCTATATTTTCTTCCCAGAAGCACCCATAGAACTTGTAGTGTGTTAGTCCCATCACACAGAGTTCCTATATTTTCTTCCCAGAAGCACCTATAGGACTATAGTGTGTTAGTCCCATCACACAGAGTTCCTATATTTTCTTTGCAGAAGCACCCATAGGACTTGTAGTGTGTTAGTCCCATCACACAGAGTTCCTATTTTTTCTTCCCAGAAGCACCTATAGGACTTGTAGTGTGTTAGTCCCATCACACAGAGTTCCTATATTTTCTTCCCAGAAGCACCCATAGGACTTGTAGTGTGTTAGTCCCATCACACAGAGTTCCTATATTTTCTTCCCAGAAGCACCTATAGGACTTGTAGTGTGTTAGTCCCATCACACAGAGCTCCTATATTTTCTTCCCAGAAGCACCCATAGGACTTGTAGTGTGTTAGTCCCATCACACAGAGTTCCTAAATTTTCTTCCCAGAAGCACCCATAGGACTTGTACTGTGTTAGTGGCATCACACAGAGCTATATTTTCTTCCCAGAAGCACCTATAGGACTTGTAGTGTGTTAGTCCCATCACACAGAGCTATATTTTCTTCCCAGAAGCACCTATAGGACTTGTAGTGTGTTAGTCCCATCACACAGAGCTCCTATATTTTCTTCCCAGAAGCACCCATAGGACTTGTAGTGTGTTAGTCCCATCACACAGAGCTCCTATATTTTCTTCCCAGAAGCACCTATAGGACTTGTAGTGTGTTAGTCCCATCACACAGAGCTCCTATATTTTCTTCCCAGAAGCACCCATAGGACTTGTAGTGTGTTAGTCCCATCACACAGAGCTCCTATATTTTCTTCCCAGAAGCACCTATAGGACTTGTAGTGTGTTAGTCCCATCACACAGAGTTCCTATATTTTCTTCCCAGAAGCACCCATAGGACTTGTACTGTGTTAGTGGCATCACACAGAGCTATATTTTCTTCCCAGAAGCACCTATAGGACTTGTAGTGTGTTAGTCCCATCACACAGAGCTATATTTTCTTCCCAGAAGCACCTATAGGACTTGTAGTGTGTTAGTCCCATCACACAGAGCTCCTATATTTTCTTCCCAGAAGCACCCATAGGACTTGTAGTGTGTTAGTCCCATCACACAGAGCTCCTATATTTTCTTCCCAGAAGCACCTATAGGACTTGTAGTGTGTTAGTCCCATCACATAGAGCTCCTATATTTTCTTCCCAGAAGCACCCATAGGACTTGTAGTGTGTTAGTCCCATCACACAGAGCTCCTATATTTTCTTCCCAGAAGCACCTATAGGACTTGTAGTGTGTTAGTCCCATCACACAGAGTTCCTATATTTCCTTTGCAGAAGCACCCATAGGACTTCTAGTGTGTTAGTCCCATCACACACAGTTCCTATATTTTCTTCCCAGAAGCACCCATAGGACTTGTAGTGTGTTAGTCCCATCACACAGAGTTCCTATATTTTCTTCCCAGAAGCACCTATAGGACTTGTAGTGTGTTAGTCCCATCACACAGAGTTCCTATATTTTCTTTGCAGAAGCACCCATAGGACTTGTAGTGTGTTAGTCCCATCACACAGAGTTCCTATATTTTCTTCCCAGAAGCACCTATAAGACTTGTAGTGTGTTAGTCCCATCACACAGAGTTCCTATATTTTCTTCCCAGAAGCACCTATAGGACTTGTAGTGTGTTAGTCCCATCACACAGAGCTCCTATATTTTCTTCCCAGAAGCACCCATAGGACTTGTAGTGTGTTAGTCCCATCACACAGAGTTCCTATATTTTCTTCCCAGAAGCACCTATAGGACTTGTAGTGTGTTAGTCCCATCACACAGAGCTCCTATATTTTCTTCTCAGCAGCACCCACAGGACTTCTAGTGTGTTAGTGGCATCACACAGAGCTCCTATATTTTCTTTGCAGAAGCACCCATAGGACTTCTAGTGTGTTAGTGGTATCACACAGAGCTCCTATATTTTCTTCTCAGCAGCACCCACAGGACTTCTAGTGTGTTAGTGGCATCACACAGAGCTCCTATATTTTCTTTGCAGAAGCACCCATAGGACTTCTAGTGTGTTAGTGGCATCACACAGAGCTCCTATATTTTCTTCTCAGCAGCACCCACAGGACTTCTAGTGTGTTAGTGGCATCACACAGAGCTCCTATATTTTCTTTGCAGAAGCACCCATAGGACTTCTAGTGTGTTAGTGGCATCACACAGAGCTCCTATATTTTCTTCTCAGCAGCACCCATAGGACTTCTAGTGTGTTAGTGGCATCACACAGAGCTCCTATATTTTCTTTGCAGTAGCACCCATAGGACTTCTAGTGTGTTAGTGGCATCACACAGAGCTCCTATATTTTCTTCTCAGCAGCACCCACAGGACTTCTAGTGTGTTAGTGCCATCACACAGAGCTCCTATATTTTCTTTGCAGAAGCACCCATAGGACTTCTAGTGTGTTAGTGGCATCACACAGAGCTCCTATATTTTCTTCTCAGCAGCACCCACAGGACTTCTAGTGTGTTAGTGGCATCACACAGAGCTCCTATATTTTCTTCTCAGCAGCACCCACAGGACTATCGACTACAATGGCTGGAAGACCGCCAAGGGGAGGCAGAGCGTGCAGAGGCAAGAACACAGGGCAGGCAGGCTCTGTTTCTAGTGGACGTGGCCGTGGCCGTGGACGTGGTCGTGCATCGTCATCAGCACGTGGCCATGGGACACGCGCGTCTTTGTTTTTCGGCAGCTGGACATGTGGAGCCGCATCATGCTGAAGGCTTAGTAGAATGGATGACCAAGCCCTCCTCATCCTCCTCATCCTCTCTCACCCAGGCTCAGGGTACTGGCAGAGCAGCTGCCAACGCGTACTCAATGGCATCATCAGCCACCCCTTCCCTAGACCCACCATGTCCTCCTGAGGAGTCCCCCGAACTCTTTGAGCACAGTGTTGGGTACATGCTCCAGGAGGATGCCCAACGATTCGAAGGCTCGGATGATGATACCCAGCTTGAGGAAGTCAGTAGTGTGCGCGCAGAGAGAGGGGATGCTGAAGGACAGCAATCTGGCAGTACTGTTCCACCAGCTGCAGCTTACTGCCAGGTTTGCTCTAGTGGTGAAGAGGGAGGGGATGATGAGGTCATTGACGCCACGTGGGTGCCTGGAGGGAGAGAGGATGAGGAGGAGGACGAGGAGGAGGAGGATGCGGCGTCACATGTCCAACGAGGCAGGATGCCCCCTGGAGGCCAGCTAGAGGCCAGCACAGCAACTGTACAACACCGCAGAGCTCCGCCTGTGCAGGGCGCTGCCTCTGCACGTTATCAGAAAAGTTCTTTGGTGTGGGCCTTTTTTGAGACTAGTGCATCAGATCGCACCACTGCTATTTGCAATATTTGTCTCAAGCGTATCTCGCGTGGCCAAAACATCAGCCGCTTGGGCACCACAAGCATGACCAGACATATGTCGACCTGCCATGCAGCTCGTTGGCAGGCACACATAAAAGACCCACACCAAAGAACTAAGCAGACCTCTCCTTGCTCCTGGGATCTCCATCCCCACTACATCTTCAGTCCTCTCTGAAAGCTGCTGTGAGAGGACTGAAGGTGTAGAATTAGGTGTGTCACAACCAAGTACTTGCAGTACACCGACGTCCGATTGTAGCAGGCAAATTTCCCTGCCCCAGCTGCTGGACCGTCGAAAGAAGTACACTCCCAGCCATCAACATGCCCAGCGGTTGAATGCTAGCTTGGCTAAATTGCTAGCAATTCAACTGCTGCCTTTTCAGTTGGTAGACTCGGCCCCCTTCCGTGAGTTTGTTCAATGTGCGGTTCCTCAGTGGCAGGTTCCCAAACGCCACTTTTTCTCACGGAAGGCGATTCCGTCTCTCTACCGGCATGTGGAAGGCAATGTCCATGCCTCGCTGGACAGGGCGGTCAGCGGTAAGGTGCATATTACCGCTGACTCATGGTCCAGCAGGCATGGACAGGGACGTTACCTTTCTTTCACGGCCCATTGGGTCACTCTATTGGCAGCAGGGAGGGATGCAGGACAAGGTGCAGTAGTGTTGGAGGTTGTTCCGCCACCACGCCTCCAAAACGCTACTACTGCTACTGGTTGTGACACACCTTTCTCCTCCACCCCCTCCTCTTCTTCTTCCTCCAGTGCTCTGTCCTCGGAACCAGCGGTGCTCCGTAGGCGTACAAGGGGCTACGCAAGTACGCAGGCAAAAAGATGCCATGCCGTGCTTGCGCTGGTGTGTTTGGGGGACAGGAGCCACACTGGGCCAGAGGTTCTGGCAGCTCTGCAGGGGCAGGCCGAGAGGTGGTTGACGCCACGTCAGCTTAAGCCAGGAATGGTCGTTTCTGACAATGGCACCAACCTCCTCTCCGCCCTGCGACAGGGGCAGCTCACCCATGTGCCCTGTATGGCTCACGTCCTCAACTTGGTGGTGCAGCGGTTCTTGGGCAGGTTCCCAGGCTTACAGGATGTCCTGAGGCAGGCCAGGAAAGTCTGTGTGCATTTCCGCCGATCTTATAATGCCAGTGCTCGGCTGACTGAGCTGCAAAAGGAGCTGAACCTGCCCAAGAACCGCCTAATATGTGACATGCCCACCAGGTGGAACTCAACGTTGGCCATGCTGCAGCGACTGCACACACAGCAGAGGGCCATCAATGAGTACCTTTGCGACTACGGAACCAGGACAGGGTCAGGGGAGCTTGTTTTTTTTTCCCCACGTCAGTGGAGCATGATCAGGGATGCATGCACTGTCCTCTCACCATTTGAGGAGGCCACGAGGATGGTGAGCAGTGACAGTGCATGCATCAGTGACACTGTACCTCTTGTCCACCTGTTGGAGCATACGCTGCGTGGGATAATGGACAGGGCACTTGAGGCAGAACAGAGGCAGGAAGAGGAGGACTTCCTTGCCTCTCAAGGCCCCCTTTATCCGGACAGTGTTCCTTCTGTCCCACCCATCACACAGGAAGAGGATGAGGAGGAGGAGGAGGAGGATTGTGTGAGCATGGAGGTGGAGCCTGGCACTCAGCATCAGCAGCAGCAGCAGCAGTCTTTTAGGGATGATGTACAGTCCCAACAAACCAGTGGACTTGTACGTGGCTGGGAGGAGGTGGCTGGCGATCATGTCATCCTTAGTGACCCAGAAGACTCCGGACCGAATGCCTCAGCTAACCTACGCTGCATGGCCTGCCTGATCCTGCAAAGCCTGCGGAAGGATCCTCGTGTTCTTCGGATCAAGGAGAGGGACCATTACTGGCTGGCCACTCTCCTTGATCCACGGTACAAGGGTAAGGTTGCGGACCTTATCTTGCCGTCGCAGAGGGAGCAGAGGATGAGACATCTCAGGGAGGCCTTGCAGAAAGGTCTGTGCAACGCGTTCCCAGAAACTGGGAGGTTACAAACTCCTGGTCCTGGGCGACGAGTTGCTGAGGCTTCGGTCAGTAGCAGAAGGAGCGGTGGGGAAGGTGGACGTCTGACCGATGCGTTCAGACAATTTTTTAGTCCGCAGCCCCAAGGTATGATCGGTTCCAGCAACCATCGCCAGCGTCTGATATACATGGTGCAGGAATACCTTGGGGCAAGGTCAGACTTGGACACCTTTCCCACCGAAAATCCTCTGGCTTACTGGGTCCTGAGGATGGATCACTGGCCAGAGCTTGCACAGTATGCAATTGAGCTACTGGCCTGTCCTGCCTCCAGCGTTCTTTCCGAACGCACATTCAGTGCTGCTGGAGGATTTGTCACCGATCATAGGGTGCTCCTGTCCACCGACTCGGTTGATCGACTGACCTTCATCAAAATGAATCAGTCTTGGATCACCACCAGCTACCAGGCACCTGAAGCGGATATAACGGAATAATTTATAATGTCACATCCCTTCAAGACTGCCTATGCTGATGCTGAGTGACTGTCCTGTTATGTTCACTGACTATCCTCTTCCTCCTCCTCAATGATCCATGCCACCACACCAGTGCCTAAGGCACAATTTTTCAGCCCCTGTATAACAGGGGCGTGTAATTACAATTTTAAAAAATTTAAAAAATGCTTCGCAACACGTGTGACTGCTGTGCTCCAATTTTTTAAAAAAAAAGTACAGTATCTGTGATGGGGTTGCAGTGTTGTGGCACCAGCACCAGTGCCTAAGGCACAATTTTTCAGCCCCTGTTTAACAGGGGCGTGTAATTACAAATCTTGATCTAATAGTTCACAGCAGGGCCCATTCCTGCGCCCACCAAGAGTAACTATGAGGGCCTACAGTCTTGTGGCAACACCGTCCACCACCACCACCAAAGGCCCAATTTTTCTGCCCTGTTCAACAGGTGCATGCAATTACAAATCTTGATCTAATAACTCACAGCAGGGCCCATTCCTGCGCCCACCAAGAGTAACTGTGAGAGCTTACAGTCTTGTGGCAACACCGTCCACCACCACCACCAAAGGCCCAATTTTTCTGCCCGGTTCAACAGATGCATGCAAGTACAAATCTTGATCTATTAACTCACAGCAGGGCCATTCCTGTGCCCACCAGTCTTGTGGCTACACCAACATCTAATAGGGCAAATTTCTGCAGAGTATATACGCCAGGCCCCTACTTTCAAACATCCAACTTACAAATGACTCCTACTTGCAAACGGAAAGAGAAAACAGGAAGTGAGAGGAAATCTTCCCCTAGGAAGGGAAATTCTATCCTGTTAGATTTAATTTGGGAAAAAGGTATCTCCTCTCTACTGATACTTTATCACCAATCCTTGTTTCAATTAAAACCCCACTTTTCCAAAAACATTTGTCATTGGGACGGAAAGTGAGGTGACATGTTCTGAACAGATGTGCAAAGACAGCAAATGTTACAGGGGTGATAACCCCTCCCTATGTTCTCCAAAAAGCTTAAAAATAGATTTTTTTGGGATGGAGCTACACTTCATAATGTACCTGTTCAGATTCTACTTAAGAACAAACCTACAGTCCGTGTCTTGTTTGCACCACCTATATACTGCTGTTCAGAGTATATAGGGTTGTAGGTATAGGGTTTTATTTTGGGTGCGGGGTCCCCCTTAATATCCATACACGACCCAAAGGGGCTGGGGTGGGGGGGGGGGGGTGATGGGGTAGCCATGCCATTTTTCTCAAGGATTTTCAGCCATATGGCGGCCAGGACAAGACATGACATTAAAGCCGCAAGTGGTTTTAAATGGCTTCTTTTTTTCCTTTACAAATGTCATTTTGTGCAAGGACAGTTCTAAACACGGGAAACACATGCCACTTCACAGGCATACTTTAGACACCCCCCAGGTACCATATTTAAAGGAAAATTTCACTTTTTTTTTTCACTTTATGCATCATTAAAATGACTGCTCCTGAAAAAACGTTAGTTTTTAAAAGTTCTTTTTGCATTGATATATGTCCCCTGGGGCAGGACCCGGGTCCCCAAACCTGTTTTATGACATTAACATGCATATTGGCCGTTGTAATTAGCACTTTTGATTTGAACGTTCGCGTCCATTATAACGTATAGGGTTCGAAAATTTGCGCGAACTTTCGGTCCGTTCGAAGGTTCTGGTTCGAACCGAACCCGGGGGTGTTCGGCTCATCCCTACTGGTGCCACAACACTGCAACCCCTCACAGATACTGTACTTGGAGCACAGCAGTCACACATGTTGCGAAGCATTTTTTAAAAAATTGTAATTACACGCCCCTGTTAAACAGGGGCTGAAAAATTGTGCCTTAGGCACTGGTGCTGGTGCCACAACACTGCAACCCCTCACAGATACTGTACTTGGAGCACAGCAGTCACACGTGTTGCAAAGCATTTTTTTAAAAAAAATTGTAAGTACACGCCCCTGTTATACAGGGGCTGAAAAATTGTGCCTTAGGCACTGGTGTGGTGGCATGGATCATTGAGGAGGAGGAAGAGGATAGTCAGTGAACATAACAGGACAGTCACTCAGCATCAGCATAGGCAGTCTTGAAGGGATGTGACATTATAAATTATTCCGTTATATCCGCTTCAGGTGCCTGGTAGCTGGTGGTGATCCAAGACTGATTCATTTTGATGAAGGTCAGTCGATCAACCGAGTCGGTGGACAGGCGCACCCTATGATCGGTGACAAATCCTCCAGCAGCACTGAATGTGCGTTCGGAAAGAACGCTGGAGGCAGGACAGGCCAGTAGCTCAATTGCATACTGTGCAAGCTCTGGCCAGTGATCCATCCTCAGGACCCAGTAAGCCAGAGGATTTTCGGTGGGAAAGGTGTCCAAGTCTGACCTTGCCCCAAGATATTCCTGCACCATGTATATCAGACGCTGGCGATGGTTGCTGGAACCGATCATACCTTGGGGCTGCGGACTAAAAAATTGGCTGAACGCATCGGTCAGACGTCCACCTTCCCCACCGCTCCTTCTGCTACTGACCGAAGCCTCAGCAACTCGTCGCCCAGGACCAGGAGTTTGTAACCTCCCAGTTTCTGGAAAAGCGTTGCACAGACCTTTCTGCAAGGCCTCCCTGAGATGTCTCATCCTCTGCTCCCTCTGCGACGGCAAGATAAGGTCCGCAACCTTACCCTTGTACCGTGGATCAAGGAGAGTGGCCAGCCAGTAATGGTCCCTCTCCTTGATCAGAAGAACACGAGGATCCTTCCGCAGGCTTTGCAGGATCAGGGAGGCCATGCAGCGTAGGTTAGCTGAGGCATTCGGTCCGGAGTCTTCTGGGTCACTGAGGATGACATGATCGCCAGCCACCTCCTCCCAGCCACGTACAAGTCCACTGGTTTGTTGGGACTGTACATCATCCCTAAAAGACTGCTGCTGCTGATGCTGAGTGCCAGGCTCCACCTCCATGCTCACACAATCCTCCTCCTCCTCCTCCTCATCCTCATCCTCTTCCTGTGTGATGAGTGGGACAGAAGGAACACTGTCCGGATAAAGGGGGCCTTGAGAGGCAAGGAAGTCCTCCTCTTCCTGCCTCTGTTCTGCCTCAAGTGCCCTGTCCATTATCCCACGCAGCGTATGCTCCAACAGGTGGACAAGAGGTACAGTGTCACTGATGCATGCACTGTCACTGCTCACCATCCTCGTGGCCTCCTCAAATGGTGAGAGGACAGTGCATGCATCCCTGATCATGCTCCACTGACGTGGGGAAAAAAAACCAAAGCTCCCCTGACCCTGTCCTGGTGCCGTAGTCGCAAAGGTACTCATTGATGGCCCTCTGCTGCGTGTGCAGTCGCTGCAGCATGGCCAACGTTGAGTTCCACTTGGTGGGCATGTCACATATTAGGCGGTTCTTGGGCAGGTTCAGCTCCTTTTGCAGCTCAGTCAGCCGAGCACTGGCATTATAAGATCGGCGGAAATGCACACAGACTTTCCTGGCCTGCCTCAGGACATCCTGTAAGCCTGGGAACCTGCCCAAGAAACGCTGCACCACCAGGTTGAGGACGTGAGCCATACAGGGCACATGGGTGAGCTGCCCCTGTCGCAGGGCGGAGAGGAGGTTGGTGCCATTGTCAGAAACGACCATTCCTGGCTTAAGCTGGCGTGGCGTCAACCACCTCTCGGCCTGCCCTGCAGAGCTGCCAGAACCTCTGGCCCAGTGTGGCTCCTGTCCCCCAAACACACCAGCGCAAGCACGGCATGGCATCTTTTTGCCTGCGTACTTACTATCGGACGTCGGTGTACTGCAATTACTTGGTGGTGACACACCTAATTCTACACCTTCAGTCCTCTCACAGCAGCTTTCAGAGAGGACTGAAGATGTAGTGGGGATGGAGATCCCAGCTGATGAGGAGCAAGGAGAGGTCCGCTTAGTTCTTTGGTGTGGGTCTTTTATGTGTGCCTGCCAACGAGCTGCATGGCAGGTCGACATATGTCTGGTCATGCTTGTGGTGCCCAAGCGGCTGATGTTTTGGCCACGCGAGATACGCTTGAGACAAATATTGCAAATAGCAGTGGTGCGATCTGATGCACTCGTCTCAAAAAAGGCCGACACCAAAGAACTTTTCTGATAACGTGCAGAGGCAGCGCCCTGCACAGGCGGAGCTCTGCGGTGTTGTACAGTTGCTGTGCTGGCCTCTAGCTGGCCTCCAGGGGGCATCCTGCCTCGTTGGACATGTGACGCCGCATCCTCCTCCTCCTCGTCCTCCTCCTCGTCCTCCTCCTCATCCTCTCTCCCTCCAGGCACCCACGTGGCGTCAGTGACCTCATCATCCCCTTCCTCTTCACCACTAGAGCAAACCTGGCAGTAAGCTGCAGCTGGTGGAACAGTACTGCCAGATTGCTGTCCTTCAGCATCCCCTCTCTCTGCGCGCACACTACTGACTTCATCAAGCTGGGTATCATCATCCGAGCCTTCGAATCGTTGGGCATCCTCCTGGAGCATGTACCCAACACTGTGCTCAAAGAGTTCGGGGGACTCCTCAGGAGGACATGGTGGGTCTAGGGAAGGGGTGGCTGATGATGCCATTGAGTACGCGTTGGCAGCTGCTCTGCCAGTACCCTGAGCCTGGGTGAGAGAGGATGAGGAGGATGAGGAGGGCTTGGTCATCCATTCTACCAAGCCTTCAGCATGATGCGGCTCCACATGTCCAGCTGCCGAAAACAAAGACGCGCGTGTCCCATGGTCACGTGCTGATGACGATGCACGACCACGTCCACGGCCACGGCCACGTCCACTAGAAACAGAGCCTGCCTGCCCTGTGTTCTTGGCTCTGCATGCTCTGCCTCCCCTTGGCGGTCTTCCAGCCATTGTAGTCGGTAGTCCTGTGGGTGCTGCTGAGAAGAAAATATAGGAGCTCTGTTTGATGCCACTAACACACTAGAAGTCCTATGGGTGCTTCTGCAAAGAAAATATAGGAGCTCTGTGTGATGGCACTAACACACTAGAAGTCCTGTGGGTGCTGCTGAGAAGAAAATATAGGAGCTCTGTGTGATGCCACTAACACACTAGAAGTCCTATGGGTGCTTCTGCAAAGAAAATATAGGAGCTCTGTGTGATGCCACTAACACACTAGAAGTCCTGTGGGTGCTGCTGAGAAGAAAATATAGGAGCTCTGTGTGATGCCACTAACACACTAGAAGTCCTATGGGTGCTTCTGCAAAGAAAATATAGGAGCTCTGTGTGATGCCACTAACACACTAGAAGTCCTGTGGGTGCTGCTGAGAAGAAAATATAGGAGCTCTGTGTGATGCCACTAACACACAATTGAAGTCCTATGGGTGCTTCTGGGAAGAAAATATAGGAGCTCTGTGTGATGGGACTAACACACTACAAGTCCTATGGGTGCTTCTGGGAAGAAAATATAGGAGCTCTGTGTGATGCCACTAACACACTAGAAGTCCTATGGGTGCTTCTGCAAAGAAAATATAGGAGCTCTGTGTGATGCCACTAACACACTAGAAGTCCTGTGGGTGCTGCTGAGAAGAAAATATAGGAGCTCTGTGTGATGCCACTAACACACTAGAAGTCCTATGGGTGCTCCTGCAAAGAAAATATAGGAGCTCTGTGTGATGCCACTAACACACTAGAAGTCCTGTGGGTGCTTCTGCGAAGAAAATATAGGAGCTCTGTGTGATGCCACTAACACACTAGAAGTCCTGTGGGTGCTGCTGAGAAGAAAATATAGGAGCTCTGTGTGATGCCACTAACACACTAGAAGTCCTATGGGTGCTTCTGCAAAGAAAATATAGGAGCTCTGTGTGATGCCACTAACACACTAGAAGTCCTGTGGGTGCTACTGAGAAGAAAATATAGGAGCTCTGTGTGATGCCACTAACACACTAGAAGTCCTATGGGTGCTGCTGAGAAGAAAATATAGGAGCTCTGTGTGATGCCACTAACACACTAGAATTCCTATGGGTGCTTCTGCAAAGAAAATATAGGAGCTCTGTGTGATGCCACTAACACACTAGAAGTCCTTAGGGTGCTGCTGAGAAGAAAATATAGGAGCTCTGTGTGATGCCACTAACACACTAGAAGTCCTATGGGTGCTTCTGCAAAGAAAATATAGGAGCTCTGTGTGATGCCACTAACACACTAGAAGTCCTGTGGGTGCTGCTGAGAAGAAAATATAGGAGCTCTGTGTGATGCCACTAACACACTAGAAGTCCTATGGGTGCTTCTGCAAAGAAAATATAGGAGCTCTGTGTGATGGCACTAACACACTAGAAGTCCTGTGGGTGCTGCTGAGAAGAAAATATAGGAGCTCTGTGTGATGCCACTAACACACTAGAAGTCCTATGGGTGCTTCTGCAAAGAAAATATAGGAGCTCTGTGTGATGCCACTAACACACTAGAAGTCCTGTGGGTGCTGCTGAGAAGAAAATATAGGAGCTCTGTGTGATGCCACTAACACACTAGAAGTCCTATGGGTGCTGCTGAGAAGAAAATATAGGAGCTCTGTGTGATGCCACTAACACACTAGAAGTCCTATGGGTGCTTCTGCAAAGAAAATATAGGAGCTCTGTGTGATGCCACTAACACACTAGAAGTCCTGTGGGTGCTGCTGAGAAGAAAATATACTAGCTCTGTGTGATGCCACTAACACACTAGAAGTCTTATGGGTGCTTCTGCAAAGAAAATATAGGAGCTCTGTGTGATGGCACTAACACACTAGAAGTCCTGTGGGTGCTGCTGAGAAGAAAATATAGGAGCTCTGTGTGATGCCACTAACACACAATTGAAGTCCTATGGGTGCTTCTGGTAAGAAAATATAGGAGCTCTGTGTGATGGGACTAACACACTACAAGTCCTATGGGTGCTTCTGGGAAGAAAATATAGGAACTCTGTGTGATGGGACTAACACACTACAAGTCCTATGGGTGCTTCTGGGAAGAAAATATAGGAACTCTGTGTGATGGGACTAACACACTACAAGTCCTATGGGTGCTTCTGGGAAGAAAATATAGGAGCTCTGTGTGATGGGACTAACACACTACAAGTCCTATGGGTGCTTCTGGGAAGAAAATATAGGAACTTTGTGTGATGCCACTAACACAGTACAAGTCCTATGGGTGCTTCTGGGAAGAAAATATAGGAGCTCTGTGTGATGGGACTAACACACTACAAGTCCTATGGGTGCTTCTGGGAAGAAAATATAGGAGCTCTGTGTGATGGCACTAACACACAATTGAAGTCCTATGGGTGCTTCTGGGAAGAAAATATAGGAGCTCTGTGTGATGGGACTAACACACTACAAGTCCTATGGGTGCTTCTGGGAAGAAAATATAGGAACTCTGTGTGATGGGACTAACACACTACAAGTCCTATGGGTGCTTCTGGGAAGAAAATATAGGAACTCTGTGTGATGCCACTAACACAGTACAAGTCCTATGGGTGCTTCTGGGAAGAAAATATAGGAGCTCTGTGTGATGGGACTAACACACTACAAGTCCTATGGGTGCTTCTGGGAAGAAAATATAGGAGCTCTGTGTGATGGCACTAACACACAATTGAAGTCCTATGGGTGCCTCTGGGAAGAAAATATAGGAGCTCTGTGTGATGGCACTAACACACAATTGAAGTCCTATGGGTGCTTCTGGGAAGAAAATATAGGAACTCTGTGAGATGGGACTAACACACTACAAGTCCTATGGGTGCTTCTGGGAAGAAAATATAGGAACTCTGTGTGATGGGACTAACACACTACAAGTCCTATGGGTGCTTCTGGGAAGAAAATATAGGAACTCTGTGTGATGCCACTAACACAGTACAAGTCCTATGGGTGCTTCTGGGAAGAAAATATAGGAACTCTGTGTGATGCCACTAACACAGTACAAGTCCTATGGGTGCTTCTGGGAAGAAAATATAGGAACTCTGTGTGATGCCACTAACACACTAGAAGTCCTATGGGTGCTTCTGGGAAGAAAATATAAGAGCTCTGTGTGATGCCACTAACACAGTACAAGTCCTATGGGTGCTTCTGGGAAGAAAATATAGGAGCTCTGTGTGATGGGACTAACACACTACAAGTCCTATGGGTGCTTCTGGGAAGAAAATATAGGAACTCTGTGTGATGCCACTAACACAGTACAAGTCCTATGGGTGCTTCTGGGAAGAAAATATAGGAACTCTGTGTGATGCCACTAACACAGTACAAGTCCTATGGGTGCTTCTGGGAAGAAAATATAGGAACTCTGTGTGATGCCACTAACACAGTACAAGTCCTATGGGTGCTTCTGGGAAGAAAATATAGGAACTCTGTGTGATGCCACTAACACAGTACAAGTCCTATGGGTGCTTCTGGGAAGAAAATATAGGAGCTCTGTGTGATGGGACTAACACAGTACAAGTCCTATGGGTGCTTCTGGGAAGAAAATATAGGAACTCTGTGTGATGCCACTAACACAGTACAAGTCCTATGGGTGCTTCTGGGAAGAAAATATAGGAACTCTGTGTGATGCCACTAACACAGTACAAGTCCTATGGGTGCTTCTGGGAAGAAAATATAGGAACTCTGTGTGATGCCACTAACACACTAGAAGTCCTATGGGTGCTTCTGGGAAGAAAATATAGGAACTCTGTGTGATGCCACTAACACAGTACAAGTCCTATGGGTGCTTCTGGGAAGAAAATATAGGAGCTCTGTGTGATGGGACTAACACAGTACAAGTCCTATGGGTGCTTCTGGGGAAGAAAATATAGGAACTCTGTGTGATGCCACTAACACAGTACAAATCCTATGGGTGCTTCTGGGAAGAAAATATAGGAGCTCTGTTTGCTGCCACTAACACACTAGAAGTCCTATGGGTGCTTTTGGGGTGCAGTGCTGTACTAACAGCACTGCGGTTGGTACTACTGAAATACTGTACTAACAGTAAGACACGTACCAGACTAACCCCCAGCAGCAGCTAAAAACACACTAACCAGCAGCAGCAATGGACGATCAATGACAGGTAGCAATGGTTTAGCAAATAAATAGCCAATGGTTTAGCAAAGTAGAGCAAATCTTTCTATATGAATCTAGCAAAGAGTGACACAGAATCAGCCTGATCTCTCCTAAAGCCGGAACTCATGTGACCGGCACCGACGGCGTGGCGGCCTTTTAAATGAGGGGGCGTGTACTAAAGCCCCTGAGCTGTAATTGGCTACAGGCGTCCTGCCTGTAGCCAATTATGGCTCTCTGAGTTTCCGGCGCTGTGATTGGCCAAGCATGCGGGGTCACAGTGCATGCTTGGCCAATCATCAGCCAGCAATGCACTGCGCCGGCCGCGCCGGCCGCAATGCATTGCGGGGCCGCTCGCATCACACGAATGTGATGCGAGCGGCCAAAATAGTTCTGGGCTCGCCGAGCGAGCGAACACCCGGTGCTCCATGCGAACATGGGTTCGCATCGAGCACCGGGCCCATCCCTACCCCTGATGTTGTCCCTGGTATTGTTTATGTTCTTGTTCTAATTTTAATATGTCCTCTGTCAGGGTTTTCCTTCTTTTTTCCCTTTCTACTTTTTCCCCGGTCGCAATGGCGATGAGAATCCCCCTGATGTATGCCTTTTGAGCCTCCCAGAGGGTGGCCCCCGAGACGTCTCCAGTATCGTTGGTTAAAAAGTACTGTTCTATTTCTTTGTGGATTTTATCTGCAACCCTCTCATTTTGGAGAAGGTCTTCATTTAGCCTCCACGAGTATGGTTGTCTTGAGGGGCCTGGGATCTCCATCTTCATTGTCACCGGGGAATGGTCGGATACCGTCGATATCTCTATATTCGTTGAAGTTATCTGTTCCAATAGCTTATGATCTATCCATATGTAGTCCAATCGCGAGTATGTCCCGTGTACAGGGGAGAAGAAAGTATAGTCTCGTTTCTTTAGATGTTGCGTCCTCCATTCGTCAATCAGTTGATATTGATGCAGTCTCTGTCTGATTGTTTTTAGCATTTCTTTACTTGTCCCCTGTACACGGGACATACTGTCTACCGCTGGGTCTATACAAAAGTTCAGGTCTCCCGCCAAAATCAGGTCGCCCACTTTAAAGTCCATAAGTCTTTTTAAGATCTGTTTGAGGAATCTAATGGGGTTTTGATTCGGACTGTAGATATTGGCCTGTGTTAATACTTTTTCTCCTAGTTTACCCTTCAAAAAAAGGTACCTCCCTTCAGGGTCTATCATCCTGTCGCCTAAAGTAAATCTAACTGTTTTAGCAAAGCCAATCGCCACTCCCTTGGCTCTTGAAATAGATGAATCCCCGTAATACCAGGTCGGGGAGTCACTAGAGTGGAATTTCACATTTGTTTCCTGGGAGATATGAGTCTCCTGAAGGAACACGATTCCTGCCTTGTATTGTCTTAGCTCCTTCAGGATTTTATATCTCTTTGTGGGAGAATTTGCACCTCTTACATTATAAGTTAATATGTTTATTTCGTTCATCATGGGTCCCCTGGCTCTTTCCTCTTTTTTTCTGTTGGTAGTATTTCACTTGCCCCAGGGATCGTACTCCTTTTAATAGTGGTTTGTGGGACTTCGTTAGAAGTTATCTTTTTCCTTAGTAAATCCTGACCTGGTGCCCACTCCCCCCTTCCCATCCCCCCTCCCCCCCACCATCTTGGCCACATACTGGCCTGAGACACCCCTGTGGGAGTTCCACCCTCTCCCACCTGAGATTCTCCTTCCTTGGGGTGAGACTCCAACCATGCCCGCTGCCCCCCTTGTATTGGGAGGGCCGCGGTGGGTTTCCCAGGCAAAAGAGAGGTCCTCAAGCTTTTAAATATAATCTTTAGACCCTGATCCCCCCCCGCCGCCCTCCCCCCTCTCAACCCACCTTCTCATTTTCATTTCCTTTTTTATCTCCCTTCCCTCCCCTCTCCCTCCTCCCCCCTCCCCACCCCCCTCTCTCCTTCCTTACCCCTTCGTTGCTTTTGTTACACATTTATTTTACCTCCCGTCCCTCCCCTCCCCCGAGATCTTCTTTTGCTTAAGTCCTGGATATTCCTTCCCTTGCGCTTGTCAGGTCTTCCTCCCCCCATCCAGGGATGGTAGGGGGGCTTATGTCCAACTGGTTACAAAATTTGGTTAGTTCTTCGGGGAATCGTAATGTCCTTGATCTTCCGTCTTTGGTGCCTATTAGGCATGCAGGGAATCCCCAATTATATTTAATATTTTGTGAGCGCATTTGCTCCAGGAGGGGTTTTAGTAGGCGTCTTCTCGCCAGTGTCTCCGGGGGCCAGGTCTGTAAAAATTTGAAGCTCCACTCCCCCGTATATTATGGGGGGTCCTCCTCGCATTTTTGCCCATATTGCAGCTTTATCTGTATAGTATTGAAATCTTATAATTATATCTCTTGGTTTGTCCTCAGCAATATTTTTGGGCTTTCTTAATCTGTGTACTCTTTCGATCCTAAGAGCCTCTTCATCTCCTCTGTTTAATAGGGGGTTAAAAATGGTATTCATCATTTTCATCAGGTCTTCTCCTCTCTCCTCCGGGACTGCTCGGATACGCAGATTCTGTCTGCGGTTTTGGTTTTCTTGGTCCTCTAGTTTGTATAGAATTTTCCGCTGTTACAGCTGCATTGATCTGACAGTTGCATCAAGTTTGTGTATTTGTTGGGCTTGACTATCTGTTTTTTCTTCGATCTCCTCGACTCGTTTTAACAGGTGACCCATATCTGTTTGTCGCGAAAATATTTCTGCCTTTATTACATTCTCGAGTCTAGAAAACATTTCCATCATCTCAACTTTAGTAGGGGCTTGGTCTGTTGCGGCCTTCCCTCCTGTGCCTTTCTCCATACTTCTCTCTTTACTTTGCTCCTGGAGTTCTCCTTTATTTTTCCCTGTGTCTTCACCTTTTTCTTGTTGCACATCAGGTTGTTTCACAGTTTTTTAGGCCTTGGGGCTTGCCACTTTGGACATATATTGTTTAATCGTGGAGGTATTTAATTGCCCTTTTGATGTTTTATGTTCACTCCCTCTCGTTGTTCTTCCTGTCATGCTATTTTTTTTATTTTCCTTTCTCTTTCTTATTCTTTTACCCAGTTTTGTATTTTGCTCTTCTTGTCTTCGCTTTAATTATATGTGGGATATAGACAAGTGTAAAGATAGAGATTTCCTAGCCCAGCCCCGTTTACCCTCACTTGGGAGCTGATAGCTTAGTGAAAACGTCAATGGGTTTTGGGGTCCCTAAGGGTCTTCATAGGCCTTTATGAACAATATATATAGGGAGCGGTCTCTTTTGCCGTTTATTCAGTAAGTGTTTTGCGAATGTTTCTACAGTGCACTCCCCTAAGTCGTCAGGTTAACGGATTTGCAGATTTCCAAGAGTCAATAGTCAGGAGTCAATAGGCCTAGCAGGTATGTATATACGATTGATATAGCAACAGTCTTCTTAGTCTGTTTATACATAAAAGTTCTTATACTCAGCTGTCGTTTAACCGAAGGGAACCCCCCACTTTCCTGTTTAAGTGTGATAGCGTTTTTTCTTTTTCCTTTTAGGCAACGGTAGCAGACCGCTTGTATTCACATAAATTCAACTGCACAATCACTTAGCTATAGCTGCGGCAAACTCAAAAACAGTTCATAATCAATTCAAAGGCAACTCGTCTTCTCATACCCTGGTGCGTAGTGAACCTTAATCTCACCGTCACACTTCCCACTGAGTTATGAATGTTGTCTCGGTGTAGGACCTCCCCACCGTTCTAAGTTCAAGCTTCTTACTCCTCTGGTGTACGGGAGTCAGGGGGATGGGGGAGATGTCCCAAAAAAATAAAATAAAAAGAGGGAGGCACCAGGAGAGGGGAGAAAGAAAAAAAAATAGAAAAAATGAAAGGTATATTTTATATACCAGAGGTTTATGTCCTGACTGTGTGCACACTGCTGTTCACTAAACAATTCATTTATAAGTAACCGCTTAATCTAGTAATACTGGTATTAAAAAATGTTTGCATTGTTCTCAGTGATAATGTTGTCTTAAGCTTACATTCTTCCTTTTCCTTGGTGTATGCTTTTAAGAAAAAAGGGAGAAAAAAGCACACCTCTTCACATTCTTCAGGGCATTTCACATGTCCGTTATATAAGCAAGGTTGCTATTGTAAACAGTTCATCATAACCGCTTATTATTAAACTGCAGCAGTCCTATGCATCCTTAGCTTGTATAGAAAAACAGAAAAGGAACATACCAGTATTTAAGCGCTTTTCAGCAAACTGTTCATTTATCCATCTCAGTAAGTGCTATTACAGTGTGTTATTACAGTACCTTGTATCTTTTGCACTTCACCTCTGGATGCCATATCTGCTAAAGGTTGACCTTAATTTCTGCTCCTGGACTCCTTTTGGTTCTGCAGAGCCATCCTATGATTCTCAGGTCTCCGGTCTGCAAGGAGTAGCAAGAGGGGGAGGCTGGGAGAGCGAGGGGAGATGTCAGGACAGCTCTCACACTCCCTGCGACTTCCAAACAATCCTCCGCTCACCGCCGTGTGGTATGCAGAGCGGAGAGGCGCCTGGAATTTCAGGGTATAGTAAGCAGCTGATTCCGGTCCCAACGTCTCCACGTGGGGTTGCAGGGACGCTGTGGGCGCGTGGCCGTGGCCGTAGGCTGTGCGGGTTGGGCGGGGAGGTATACGGACCCGGTAGGTAGGACTGCCGACACGCTGTGAGCGGTATGCAGCCTCTCACTCTGCTCCTAAGCTCAACAGCTTCGGCGTGTCCCGAATCTCCCTCTCTCCCTCGTCGACGGCAGCAAGGTCAGGCCCCTCCCCCAGCTAGAGAGCGTCACGTCCTCATCCTGCTACTCTCGGAATTCACCTCTTAAACAGGCTTTTTCCTGCCACTTGACCCCCTTGTCTCCCTACCTAACCTGCTGGCGTAACTAAACGATTATGGTCTAATGGCCCGTCTGTCTGCAACCTACTTTCACATGTCAGACTCTCTACCCACTAAATTAACTAAAATGTACACAAAATGGAAAAGGGACATACCATCCCTTGAAGTGGAAGACTGGGAGTCCTGTGTCTCCTCGTATGTCTCGACCATGATCTCGGCTAGGGACCGTTTCATACAGTTGAAGTTCTTGCACCGGGCTTACTATACACCACAGAGGTTGGCGGTCCCCCAAACTATCCTAGATGTGGAGATGCGGAAGCCTCCTTTATGCACATGACATGGTCATGTTCCGCGTTACAGGGGTTCTGGGAGCAGGTTCTGACTGATGTCAGACAGCTGAAATCTCTCTTCCACTGCAGCCAGAAACAAAGTTGTTAAAAGTGATTAATGACTCTAATGTTGGGAAATACAAAAAACTGTTTGTGGCGTTTGCCACCTATTATGCCCGATGGGAGATTTTGTTGAAATGGAGGTCTGAGCACCCGCCCACCATCACAACCTGGAGAAATACCCTGAATGCTGTCCTACCATTATATAAAATAACATATGTCAATAGAAATTGTCCTAGTAAGTTTGAAAAGATATGGTCCTCCTGGATAGACTCTTGTCCCCCCCGACCCCGATGCAGACTCTTAATCTGGTGGTATGGATCAGGAACTGGAAACAATTGACATGTGTCCCCTCCTTCTGCCCCCCTTTGGGTGTGTGACAGGGATCTTAGTTTGCTCAATTTTATTAAGGGTGTCACCCTAGCCTTGTTGGACTCTCTCAGGGACCATTTTAGTGGCTTTCCTCTATATTTTTGGAAGTTTTGCCAGTTTTGTCACTTTTTCTACGTAGGTTCACCGACCAGATCCACCCTCGCGGCTTTTTAATGCTTATGGGTTGCTGGAGACCCTGTCCCTCACAAGTTCTTGGTCCTATACAAGCACTCAATTCAGCTGTCCCTAGCTCTACACTGACCTATATCAGGGAATGGGATCGTGACCTCCAGTGTGAGTTATCTAATTCACAGCTACAGCACCTGTACCAATTGACACACTCCAGCTCAGTAGACACCAAGATGCTGGAGAATAGTTACAGAATATTGACAAGGTGTTATCACGTGCCCACGACTCTTGCACAGATCTACCTGTCTGTTTCTGATCTTCTGGAGAGGCTCCGGTCAGAGAGGTGTGTTCCTCCATATGTGGCCTGATGTCCGAGACCCTATAGTGCAGATTCTAGGCATAGATCTTCCTATTTCTCTGTTCAACTTATTGCTCCATGTCCCTACTGTTTCACTTACTCATTACAAATGTAGTTCTCAACCTCATCTTCTCAATGCTGCTAAACTTCTCATACCTATTCATTGGAAGAGCCCAAGTGTTCCAAGTCGCGGGGACTGGATCAAGAGAGTGACTGAGATCATGGAAGCCGAGGAGTGGACTTCTACATGTAAGGGTACTCAAGATCATTTCAACTCTATCTGGGCCACATGGCGGCTCCATGTATCTGGGTCACTCATGGTCTCCTCTACCCTAGATACTCCCTTAGCAAACCCTAAGGGAGTTGTTCAGGCGCACCAATAATGTGGACCTCCTTACCCATCACTTTGATTTCGATGTTGTGGCTTTTTTCTTTTGTTCCCTTCAATCCACAACCCGTTCATGGTTGACGAGTCTTGAACACATCTGGGTGAAGCCTTCCTGGATTCATTTCAGGCTGCCTGTGTAAATCTGCCAGTGTCAGCAGGCAAATGATGGCACTGCTTGCTTTAAGTAATTTTTTATAATTTTTTTTATGTGCTCTGCGTTTGCAAAAAAAATAAAAATAATAATAATTGCAACCCAAAAATACATTCTGCTACTGTTGCAGAAATCCAACATACAGGAGCGCAGGAGCACTTTCAGGCTTTCTAGGGGCCTACATTGGGCATATAATTTCTTGACTACCTATCAATTTTTGCAGGCCCTGGAGTACCAGGACAGTGGAAACAGCCAAAAAATTACCACATTTTGGAAAGCAAACATCCCAAGGTATTTTCTAAGAGGTATGGTGAGCCTTTTGAAGACTTCACTTATTTGCTACAAGTTTTAGGACAGTTCAGAAAGAAAATGAAAATTATTTTTTTTTTACACAAAGTTGTAAATTTAATAAGATATTTCTCACACACAGCATGGGTATACTTAGAATTACACCTCAAATCAGATTCTGCTACTTATCCTGAGAATGGCAATACCACATGAGTGAGACTTTTTCACTGTCTGTACTGAACATATACCGGACATTGTATCAACCAATTGTAGAAAAAACAATGTTCTGTAATGGTCACCTCTATATGAGTAATCAGAGAATATAGCTTGGTCTAGCATCACCTATAGCAGTCCCAGTTCCTATAAACCAAGCTAGTCTACTGGTAAATGGCTGCTGCTGGGAATGCCATGTTCACTGGCCAGGAAGTACAGAAGGCTAAAGAAAGAAATAATACAGAGTTCTTCCAGGAGAGCAGTTGTCTGCAGGGGATGGCTAGAAATGGTGTCTCACAGGAACACAGTCATGCAGATGGGTCAGTTCAGGTGCTGGTGTCTCACAGGAACATAGTCATGTAGATGGGTCAGTTCAAGTGCAGACAGAGACATGGTCAACAAAAATGCAAAGTATTGGTCCAAGCAACAGGTAGAAATGTGATCAATCAACAGGTCAGTGTTAGTACAGGGGACAATCAGGGACACCAACTGTGATTGCCTGCACTATTAGAGTTTATTCACATGTGAGGTGTGTGTGTTTGTGTTTGGGGGGGGGTTCAATCCTTGAGGCTGAGCCGTGGTTTTACCACCCTTCAACTGCTACCAATGGCCAGGGGTCTACATATGCCATGGCTGCGATGCTTTGCTTCACAGCTGAGGCAGGAATTTTACGCTCTGTACACCCACTGATTGTGACCCATTCAAGTGAATGGGGTCGCTTGTGCGCAGTCCAAGGGGTTAAAGGAGGCAATACCTCCTCACTGCCTACTGAAGAGCCATCCAAACATGGATGGCTCTTCAGAGAGCATCACACATGTGAACAAGTCCCTATGATGACATTATGACTGGTGTGGTGGTGATCAGGGACACTGGGACTGGTGTGGTGGTGAGCATGGACACTGTAACTGGTATGGTTGTGATTAGTGACACTATAACAAGTGTGGCAGTGATTATGGACAATATGACTGGTCTGGCGGTAATTAGAGACAATATGACTGGTGTTGCAGTGATCAGAGACACTGTAAATGGTGTAGTGGTGAAAAATCTGGGGCGTTTGTGGCAAATTTGAGTGCTGCAGAGCACCCCATAATGCACTGCAAGATCACAGTTCATTGACAGCTGCTGATTGGCCAAAGCATGCACCTGACGTACATGCTTTGGCCAATTACAGTGCGATCTGCTGTTAGAGCCATGATTGGCCAAAGGCCAAAGGGTGCCTTTGGTCAATCATAGCTCAAGGGGCTAAGTCCACGCCCCACACTATAGAAGGCTGCATACATGGCGGGTGTATGTAGTGTGATACATGGAAGAGACAGAGAAATTTAGCTAGATTAGGCAGGTTAGTTAGTGGTGTGCAGTCAGTGTAGACTACATATACAGTGCAGGCAATGTATTAACATATTATATATATATATATATATATATATATATATATATATATATATATATATATATATATATATATATATATTTCAGTGAATTATATATATATATATATATATATATATATATAATTCAGTGAATTATTATTATTATTATTATACAGGATTTATATAGCGCCAACAATTTGCGCATCGCTTTAAAGCACGAGGGCAGACAGTACACTTACAATACAAATCAATACAGAAAGGATCAGATGGCCCTGCTCTCCAGCCCCCCTGCTCTCCACCCCTGTTCTTTTTGGCTCCCCCTCCAGTGCTCTCTCAAGCTCCCCCCCCAAGCACTCTCCACTCCCCCCTGCATTTCCCCCCTCCCATGTGCTCTCCAACCCTGGCTGGCTGGGGCCAGAAAATGAGGACGACTGAAGGTGCAGGTGGCCAGGGACCACTCCATCTCACAGCAAACAGATCCTCTGGAAGGAGCACTGTCCCCATCCAAAACGAGAACAGACCCTGCCTGCTGCTGGCCATCATGGATATCCTGCTGGCATGCAAGGTACTGTACCACACCTTCCCACAGACAGGGACATGGGGCACAGGAGGGGCTGCAATGATGGGCACAGTAAGGCCGCAATGGTGGGCACAGTAAGGCCACAATGGTGGGCAAAGTGAGGCCGCAATGGTGGGCACAGTGAGGCCGCAATGGTGGGCACAGTAAAGCTGCATTTGATGGGCACAGGTGAGGCTTCGTTTGATGGGCACTGGTGAGGCTTCTTTTGATGGGCACTGGTGAGGCTGCATTTGATGGGCACTGGTGAGGCTGCATTTGATGGGCACTGGTGAGGCTGCATTTGATGGGCACTGGTGAGGCTGCATTGAGCTCTTGTATCGTGTCTGCAGTCTCTGACTATCTCCTGTATCATGTCTGCAGTCTCTGAGGGAGTCTGGAGAGGAGTCAAGAGTGGGAGCTAGCTCCGCCAGGATGGGGGTCATGGGAGAAGTCAGACATGTGTGGACTGTGGAGAGGAGACTATAGGAAAACCAGAGCCACCAAGCTGGAGCCAACTCACTGAGCCCTGCTTGGTGCACCTGAGAGGAGGTCAGTGACAGCATCGCCAGGCCAGTCTGAGGGGGGGGGGGGTCACTGATGTAAGGGGGGAGTGAATACGATAATGTAAGTGGGCACTGATATAAAGGGTTTCCCTCTTATATCAGTAACCCCCCCCCCCCATTACCCTAGTGTATTCTTTCTGCGGAAGGTGGTCCTCCCACGTTCTGAGTTCCTGGGGTTCCCCTTTATGATTGACCATTTTTAACTGGAATTTGCTTTTATATATATATATATATATATATATATATATATATATATATATATATATATATATATATATATATATATAAAGCCCTATGTGATTTCATATCTGTCTTATCTGTATATAATACACTCTTCAAATGTGCTTTAAAATGTATGGTTTTCCCTTTCATAAACAAGAAAATAATGACGTTATGCTGTTGCACTGGTATAATAATGCTGCGGGGCTGGTATGAAATTTTCTAGGGCTGAATTTTATTCCCAGTCCGGCCCTGCATGGGAGGCTATCAGCTGACCCAGGGAGGAGGTGTAGATTGAAAGTAGGAGAGGTCCAAGAACAGAACCTTGGGGGACCCAAACTGAGAAAGGAAGAGGGGAGGAGGAAGTAGAGTTGTAAGAAACGCTAAAGGTGCAGTAGGAAGAGAACCAGCAAAGAGTACAGTCACAGAGACCAAAGGTATGGAGTTTTTTGAGGAGGAGGGGTAGGCTCACTACCGGTGTGCTGAAATGGGAGGTGGATGTGTTGAGTGAGCGCTCTCCACTTCCCACCCCCCCCCGGGCTATGAAACAATCAGCCGACAATTGACAACTGACTGAACAGCTGCAGTGGGGAGAGAGAGATGCCAACGCGCAGACAAACAGCACAGCAAGCCGGCGCGATACGGGCATACCTCTCCCCTTGTGTGACAGGCGGAGACCAAACAAAAAGGGAGATGGAAGCAAATAGATCCCGATCAATACCGGAGCGGGCAGGCAGGCAGCACATCGATTCCGTCGGACTCAGCTAAGGCCGACCGAGGCTCCCTTCCTTCTTGTCGCGGCTTCCAGGCTAAAGAGCGGGGTTCCCCCATGATAGGGAGAGGCCGGACAACGCCGAGAGATGGCAGTCCAACCCACAGCCATACCAGCAGCAGCGTCTCACAGAGAGTGGAGGAGGAAGACCAGAGGAGATCCAGTGCAAAGGGTAAGAAAAAACAAGAGCTGTTGTCGGGACAAATGTTGGGACAAGAGAGGAATGGGGATAAAGAGGACCCAGGGAGGAAGCCCAAAGACACACAGGTAAATAGCCAAATTACCCTGACATCCCTGGCATCCCCCACCTCCATATCTAATACTCCCCACACATACTCAATGGCACCTATGGAGAATACAACAGGGACTGCATTGGTGGCAAGGGAGGACAGTGCTGGAATGAGTGCTGGAGCACATGAAGACCCCTTTGTAGACATCGGAGAGCCGGGAAGGAGAGGGGAATTAACGGATCTAAGCCCCTATGGGTAAGGATATATACTCCAAGAGATAGCAGCACAAGCCCCTAATATAGGATGGGATGGAGGTAATGTGTCTCCAATGCCCGAGAGACATACAGAGAACTTAGAGACGGATATTAGAGAACTTCTTAGAGCATTACCCACTAAAACCGACATTCAGCAATTAATATCAGCAGTAGAACAATCCTGTCAGCAAGCTGTGGACGGCCTTAGAGAGGAGATCTGTGACCTGGGGCATAGAGTAGAAACATTTGAAAATGGCCAGGAGGCAATAATACAAACAGTTGCGGATATACAAGACACAATAAATTATCATGAAGAACTTTTAAATTCATTCAGGGATCAATTAGACGATTATGAAAACAGGGAACGTGAGCAGAATATCCGGATAAAAGGATTGCCGGAAACAATTCAGAGGACTGAGTTTCTCCCTATAATCCAACTAATATTTTGTCAAATAATGGGAGAATAGGCACCTGAATCCATTGAGGTAGACAGAGTGCATCGTGTCCCATCCTATGTTAACCCGAATGCTGAAAGACCAAGAGAAATAATATGCAAACTTCATAAATTTACAGTGAAAGAATCTATAATGAAAAGTGCTCACAGAAATACCGAAATTGTCCACGATGGAACACATATATCACTGTACCCTGATTTAACATATCGGACTCTAATGCAAAGACGGAATGTTAGGCCAATACTGGAAGCCCTACGTGCAGCAGAGGTTAAATATCGTTGGGGGTTCCCATTTAGTCTTACGGCCTCCCAAAATGGAAAAACAACAACCCTCAGAACTAAGGACGACATGCAGTCGTTTGTAGAGACGTTAGAACTGCCCCCAGTAGAGTTTGTAGACTGGAGAAGAAGTGACTCTGGGAATCCCCTGCAACGTCCTGAACAATGGCAACAAATGCCCTTTAAAAATCAACGTAAAAAAAGATAATAATGTAGAAGGGGAGAAAGAAAGAAGAAAAGTGTATAAAGCAAGATGACGGACAAAACGGGGACTTGTTACTGGCACACCCTTGGGAAGGGGGGGGCAGGGGAGGGATGGGTTTTAGAGGACAAAAAGGGGGGAAGAGAAAAGCGAAGTAAAGGGGGGAAATATATAGAAAATGGATAAATATAGGAATTACATATTTATTTATTTATTTTTTGGGAAGGGTTTATGTATGTATGTGAGGGGAGTAGGAGTGTGTCAGTGATGTAGGTATATGGATGTATATGTACGTGTATATAGGGGGATATACATATAGAAGTGGAAGTGTGAATATATATGTATGGATGCAAATGTATGAGTGTGTATGTATGGATAAACTTATATGTGTATATGTATGTAGGTTAAAATTTTGTCTTTTTCCAAGGTGAACTTAAGTATAGCATGCACTTTTTGTAGAGGGTAAATTTGAAGTATTATACATAATATAGAAATGGTGGCACAATAGGACACAAGATATAAGGCATAAGTAATTCTGTATATATTGAGTGAAGGATAATCCCCCTTTGGTGTTTTGTTGTTTCTTTTTCGTCTTCACTGTTCTTTTCTTCACTTATTATGGGAAGTTACATTAATTTAGTTACTTAGATGCAAATGACAGATGGCCCCTTTTTATTTTTTTTAAAAGTAATGATAAAAAATGGTATATGGTATAAAGTACTTGGTTTAAGGGATTCACATATGAAGAAAATCACCCCTTTTTTCCTTTTTTTTTTTTATTTATTTATTTATTTCCCTCTTTTTCTTTCAAATTTTAAAGGAAAATTAAGGAAAGGAGGCGAGTAAAAGCTCATTTGGAATAAAATGCTGGGGGGGGGGGGGGGTTTAGATCAATGGGACGGAGTAAAGGGGAAATTCACTCATTAGGACAGGTCCGATACACGGGACTTGAAAATCTGCAGTACTGCAGAAGGTCAGAGAGGTCGAGAAGGAGGGATTTGCTCCTTTATAGACTTCTCTTCCAATTAGTAAGTAACTCTTTTTTTTTTTCTTTATTTCTTTCTTTCTTTTTTGTTTGTTTGTTTGTTACCTGCCTCTCTCCTACCTCTCCTATGGACAAGTGTAATGAGCAGAGAAGTGTTTAGAATGTATAAAGATCAGTAATGGCAGCTCCAATAAAGATAATATCATATAATATAAGAGGTTTAAAGTCAGCCCAGAAAAGAGGTCGCCTATGGCAGGAAATGCGCCATTACGCGGCAGACGTGGTCTTTTTACAAGAAACACATTTTATGAAGGGAGATATACCAAATATGCCATTAAATGTATTTAATCAGTGGTTTCATGCACCATCCCCGATTGCTAGGGCAAGAGGGGTGACAATAACATTTAGAAAGACATACCCAATAATAGTTGTATCTACACAGATAGACCCTGAAGGTCGCTCCATCTTTGTGAAGGCCAGATTAAATGGCTATTGCTATACTTTCGCTTCAGTATATGCACCAAATACAGAAACGGTACATTTTTTGATAAAAACTTTGAAATTGTTAAAGGAATATAGAGAGGGATTTTTGATTTTGGGGGGGGGGGGGGGGGGGGTTAATTTAGTACTAGACCCAAGTATAGACACTTCAACGGGTAAAACCCCCATATCCTTTAAAGCTCTAAAACATATAAAACAGCTTTTACGATCCTCCCATCTGGTAGATGGATGGCGTGTAAAACATGATAGGACAAGGGATTATAGTTATTACACCAAAACACATAACATGTATTCACGCTTGGATCTTTTCCTGGTGGACCAGTTCTACCTGGAAAAGATCCGATCATGTACAATAGAACCAATAACAATCTCGGACCATGCTCCGATAACTATGATCATATATCCAGATTCAATGGGGCATCTGGAACGAACATTTTTATAATTTTTTTCTCACAAACAGAGCTTTCTTTTGGTGGTATTTAACCACTTCCCGACCGGCGCACACAGATATACGTCGGCAGAATGGCACGTACAGGCAGGAGGGCGTATATATAAGTCCCTCCTTAATGCCTGTCGTGCCATCGGGAGCGCGCCGGGAGCGGCGCACTCTCGCGCCGGTCGGGACCCCCGTGAGGCCGGTCGCGACCCCCATGAGGCCGGTCGCGGGTCCCACGGACTCAATCGCCGTGGGGACCCCCGCGATCGTCTCACGGGAAGGCTTAACGGGGAGATGCGGAAGTACACAGCATCTTCCCGTTCTGCCTAGCAACTAGTGACGCCGATCTCTGCTCCCTGTGATTGGAGCAGAGATAAGCATTCACTAGCTGACAGCCACGCCCCCCCCACAGTAAGAAATACACCCCTAGGCATACTTAACCCCTACACTGCCCCCTTGTGGTTAACCCCTTCACTGCCAGTGTCATTTATACAGGAATCAATGCATTTAAATAGCATTGCTGTATAAATGACAATGGTCCCAAAAATGTGTCAAAAATGTCTGATGTGTCCGCCATAATGTCGCAGTCACAAAAAAAAAAATCGCTGCTCGCGGCCATTACTAATAAAAAAAAATTATTAATAAAAATGCTATAAAAAACTATCCCCTATCTTGTAAACGCTATAACTTCTGCGCAAACCAATCAATAATCGCTTATTGCGATTTTTTTTACCAAAAATATGTAGAAGAATACGTATCGGCCTAAACTGAGGAAAAAAAAAGTTTTTTTATATAATTTTGAAGGAAATATTTATTATAGCAAAAAATAAAAAATAATGCGTTTTTTTTTTCAAAATTGTCGCTCTTTTTTGTTTATAGCGCAAAAAAATAAAAACCGCAGGGGCGATCAAATACCACCAAAAGAAAGCTCTATTTGGGGGGAAAAAAGGACGTCAATTTTTTTTGGGAGTCAGTTAAAGCGACGCAGTGCCGAATCGCAAAAAGGGGCCTGGTCCTTTGGCTGCAAATTGGTCCGGTCTGAAAAGTGGTTAATTACTGCTGGGTTTTTTATTTTTTGCAATATTAGCGAAAAAAGAGAGACATTTTTGAAAAAAAAAAAAACACTTTTTTTTAGTTTCTATTGAAATTTTTTGCAAATAAAACATTTTTTTTTCATAAATTTGGGCCAAAATGTATACTGCTACTTATCTTTAGTAAAAATAACCCAAATAAGTGTATATTATTTGGTTACTGTGAAAGTTATAGCGTCTAAAAGCTATGGTTCAATCATTGAAAATGATCACATCTGATCACACCTGATGCACTGAAGGCCTCATTTCTTGAGACCCTAACAAGCCAGGAAAGTACAAATACCCCCCCAAATTACCCCTTTTTGGAAAGCAGACATTCCAAGGTATTTATTAAGAGGCTTGGTGAGTTTTTTGAAGTTGTAATTTTTTCCCAAAATTCTTGGAAAAATTATAATTTTTTTTTTTTTTGCACAAAATTGTCATAAAAACAAGTTATTTCTCTCACACAGCACATGCATACTTGCAATGACACCCCAAAATATATTCTGCTACTCCTCCTGAGTATAGTGATACCACATGTGTGAGACTTACATAGCCTGGCCACATACAGAGGTCTAACATCCAAGTAGCACCGTCAGGCGTTCTACGAGCATAAATTGCACATCTCATTTGATGACAACCTATCACACTTTTGAAGGCCCTGGAGCACCAGGTCAATGCAAACGCCCACAAAATGACCCCATTTTGGAAAGCTAACACCCCAACGTATAATCTGTGAGGCATAATGAGTCTTTTGAATGGTTCATTTTTTTTCCAATAGTATTTGGAAACTGTGGAAAAAAATGAAAACACATTTTTTTTTTTAAATAAAGTTGTCCATTTATAAGATATTTCCAACACATAGCATGTACATAGCAAAAATGACACCCCAAAATACATTCTGCTACTCCTCCTGAGTATGGCGATACCAAATGTGTGAGACTTTTACACAGCCTGGCCACATACAGAGGCCCAACATTGAAATAGCACCGTCAGGCGTTCTACATGCATAAATTACACATCTCATTTCTCAACCACCTATTATAGTTTTGAAGACCCTGGAGCACCAGGACAATGGAAACGCCCACAAAATGACCCCATTTTGGAAAGCTAACACCCCAACGTATAATCTATGAGGCATAATGAGTCTTTTGAATGGCTAATTTTTTCCCAAAGTTTTTGGAATATGTGCAAAAAAAAATGAAAACGCGTTTTTTTTATACAAAGTTGTCAATTTATAAGATATTTCCAACACATAGCATGTACATAGCAAAACTGACACCCCAAAATACATTTTGCTACTCCTCCCGAGTATGGCAATACCAAATATGTGAGACTTTTACACAGCCTGGCCACATACAGAGGCCCAACATTGAAATAGCATTGTCAGGCATTCTACATGCATAAATTACACATCTCATTTCTCAACCACCTATTACAGTTTTGAAGACCCTGGAGCACCAGGACAATGGAAACGCCCAAAAAATGACCCCATTTTGGAAAGCTTACACCCCAACGTATAATCTATGAGGCATAATGAGTCTTTTGAATGGTTCATTTTTTTCCCAAAGTTTTTGGAATATGTGGAAAAAAAATGAAAACGCGTTTTTTTTATACAAAGTTGTCCCTTTATAAGATATTTCCAACACATAGCATGTACATAGCAAAATTGACACCCCAAAATACAGGAACGTAGACAGCGAGAGCAAAACAGGCAGCAGGCAGGAACGTGGACAGCGACAGCAAAACAGGCAGCAGGCAGGAATAGTCAGCACAGGTAGAGATGTTGTCAACACAGCCAATGCATTAGTCCAGATAGCAGGCAAGGATGTGGTCAGCAGCAGCAAAAGGATCAAAGGATCGTCCATGCAGCAGGCAGGAATACTGTCCATAATTAGTAAAGGCAGCAGGCAGAGGTATGGTCAGCACAGCCAGAGTATTTTTTCCAGGGAGCAGACAGGACCATCAAGCTTAGGGCATCGGTCAGGGAAGAATGGGGACAGGGGTAGAGGCTTCTCCCACCCAAATCTCTTTGAAGCCTCCGGACAACCAGACCCTGTTATGGGAACACAGAAAAACTGGTTTTCTGAACTCCGAACACTATTCTGGAGCCCCTCACATATGTGAGACCCCTGTGTAGCAGGGTAAAAGATCAGTCCAAGGGGCAGGCAAAAACATGGTCAACAAGCCGAGGTCAGTGCAGGTATAAGGCAGACATAGACGGTAGGCAGAGGCATAGTCGATACAGTCCAGGGTCAGTTCACTTGAAAGGCAGAAACATGGCGGATAAACAATGCAGACGGTAGGCAGAGGCATAGTCGAGAAACAGGCCAGGGTCAGTTCACATGGAAGACAATGATATGGTTGGTTGAGGCAGGGAAATATTCATGACAGAAATTGGGGGGAAATGGCAGTCTATTGGAAATATGGGCTAATAGTGGTCCAGAGTGTGATATCGCCTGAAGCATTGTCCGATGCAAATGCCAGGTAGGGAGGGACAATCGGGACAATAGAAGCTGGTGTCTTTCCTAACTCCTCTCTTAGTGCACACCCGGCATTTTTTTTGGCGTCGTCTTCCGGATGCTGTTGGTGGAATATGTTCCGGAAAATGACGCTCATGTAGCCTGACGCCAAAATCTGAGCGAATGCTTTCTGGGGGGGATTCTTCTTGATGAATGAGTAAAGTGACAATTTCTTAAATATACTTAATGAAGGTGGTGGGTGTTGCTGAGGATATTTGGTAAATTATAAAAGAATTTAAAAGGGCCAAATGAAAAAAGTAAATGGCAATTTTTTTGTACCAAAAAGGGATTTTCTTGTTGACAGATAGGGCTGCAACATCTGATCATAAATTTATTATATGCATTGATGCAGGAAGGCTTGCGAACGGGACCGCGTCTTCTGTGAAGTTCCACTGAGGTGTCATTGTGGATGGTGGACATCATATACACATCTTTACTATCCTTCCACTTCACAGCCAGCACTTCCTCATTCCTCAAGCTGGCCGATTCCCCCCTTCGAATGTTTGTGGCGACAAGACGCTGTGGGAAGCCCTTTCGGTTTTTTCTTGTTGTACCACAGGCCAATGTTTTTTTTAGGTACAGGTGGCGGAGAAGGGGCAAACTAGTATAAAAATTGTCCATATAAATATGATACCCCTTTTGGAGGAGTGGGAATGCCAACTCCCAAACAATTTTCCCACTAATTCCCATGTACGATGGACACTCAGGGGGCTGGAGCTGGGAATCTTTGCCTTCGTACACACGGAAGGAGTGCACATAACCGGTGGCGCTTTCACAGAGCTTGTTGAGCTTCAAGCCATACCTCGCTCTCTTACTTGGGATATATTGTTTGATACCCAGCCAGCCTGTGAAATGCACCAGGGATTCGTCCACAGATATATTTTTGTCAGGGACATAAAGTTCGGCAAACTTTTTGGAAAAAAAATTAATTAGGGGGCGAATTTTATATAGCTTGTCAAATTTTGGGTGATTCCGGGGGGGGCACTGTGAGTTGTCACTAAAATGCAGGAAGCGCATAATAATTTCGTATCGGGACCTAGACATGGCTGCAGAAAAAACTGGCATGTGATGGATAGATTTGGTCGACCAATACTTATGTATCTCATTTTTTTTGTAAGCCCCATGTTTAGCGTTAGGCCTAAAAACAATTTCAGCTCCGCAATTGTTAGGGGTCGCCATTCAAAAGGGCGGGCATAGCTGGAGCTGGGGTTGGCTGTGATAAATTGTTGGGCAAAAAGATTGGTTTGGTCCATGATGACTTGAAGCAATTCTTCTGGGAAAAATAAAATTAAAAAAATCCATCTGGGAAAAACCTGCAGTGTTGACCTGCACACCTGGCTGTGCTGTAAAAGGGGGGATCGTGGCTGACCCTGTGGTAGAAGGCAGCCACAATGGGTTTGCCAAGCTTTCTGGCAGCTGGTTTTGGGCCCTAATTCTTTGGCGCGCACTGGGCCTCTCCTCCTGGGGTCTAGCAGCGCTTGAACTGGGCCTCTCCTCCTGGGGTCTACCGCCGCTGGCACTGCTGGTAGATGCCTGGGGTTCTTTTAGGGGGGACTGCTTCTTCCTCCAATTCGGATCCTGAGGTGCTGCCTTCAGGGGGCTCATATTCTGAACCAGTAACTGAAACAGAACTGAGCGGTGAGAGCTCCCCGATGCTCTCATCGCTCAGACTGAGTATTTGGCATGCTTCCTCTGGGGTGTACACCTTTTTGGACATAGTGGCAGGTACTCTGGTGGCAGGTGGTGAGGTGGCGGGTATTCTGGTGAGGTAACGGGTACTCTGGTGGCAGCTGGTGAGGTGGCGGGTACTCTGGTGGTAGGTACACTGGTGACAGGTACACTGGTGGCAGGTGATGAGGTGGCGGGTACTCTGATGGCAGGTACTCTGGTTGCAGGTAATCTGGTGGCAGGTACTCTGGCAGGTGGCGGGTACTCTGGTGGTACTCTGGCAGGTGGTCAGGTGGCGGGTACTCTGGTGGTACTCTGGCAGGTGTTGAGGTGGCGGGTACTCTGGCAGGTGGTGAGGTAACGGGTACTCTGGTGGTACGCTGGCAGGTGGTGATGTGGCAGGTACTCTGATGAGGTGACAGGTACTGATGACAGGTACTACTGATGACAGGTACACCTGATGACAGGTTCTCTTTATTTAGGGGGGGTGATCTGGGCACAGAGATGGGTATATATATATATACTAGTGGGTACAGTATATAGGTAACTCACTGTTAGCTGATCTCCTCCTCACACAGGATCGTTGCGTGAAGAGGAGAACCCAGCAACAGGAGTTACCTCACTTTTTTGTTTACATTTAGTGACTGGCTGTCATTGGACACAGCCAGTCACTAAATAGCCAATTATTTTTTATTTTTACTTTGATCGGGGCTGAGCTGTATCTAAGGCAAAAGCCTCAGCCAGCCTCATCCCGATCCCGTCACTGAACGTTCCCGGGAGCGCGCGCGCGTGCGCAGTGCCCGCCACTTCCGGGACACAGGCAGTCAGCCGCGAACGGTGCCACTGCAACGGCTTAGAACACCGCCTCCGGACACCGCAGCCACTTCAGTACCCCCATCGGGGGGCGGCTGTGTCCCGAGGGACACACCGGATCCCCAAACGCCGCTCTGCAGGCCCCCCCGGGCCCGCAGTAGCGGCGGAAGGCCGAGGACGTCATATGACGCCCACCCAGGATGGGAGATCCACCTTGTGGGCGTCATTTGACTATGGCTGGGTATTGAAGTGGTTAAACTAAAAACATATTTTGAAACAAACGTGCCTGGAGAAACCTCAGACCAAGCCGTATGGGAAGCCTATAAGTCGGTGATTAGGGGCGAGCTGATAGCACAGGGGTCAAGGATTAAAAAAGAAAAACAGAAAGAAATAACAGACCTGCTGGAAGAGATTAATAACTTGGAAAAAAACATAAAAGACATCTAGATCCAGCAGATGTCAGGCATCTAGAAATGGCACGGTGTAAACTGACACAATGTCTGGATGGTAAAATTAAAAATAAATCTAGGTATTATGCACACAGGTTTTACGAACAGGGAAACAAATGCGGTCATCTCCTAGCACGACAGCTCAAAAAACAAAAAGGACTCCAGGCACGTTCATAAATTAATAGTACAAAATAAAAAGATAGCGGAAACCCAGGCTATAGCGGCAAAGTTCCACAGATTTTATGAAGCCCTATATAATATTCAGACAGACCCATCAAATGCCATGGATGAGCAGCGATTGGAGGAAATCAGAGACTACATAAAAAGGTTCGGAGATGCCCTCGTTGTCGACAGAGGTAACCGAGGAAATAAACAGGCCAATTACGGTCGAAGAGGTAACTGGAGTATTAGCAAATTTGGCAATGGGGAAAAGCCCAGGGCCAGATGGCTTCACAAATTCATACTATAAGAAATTTGCCTCATTTCTGGGAACCCCAATATGCAACTACTTTAACGCGATCAACACGTCAAACCCCCTCCCACCAGAAGCTTTATTGGCTAATATTACAGTGCTCCCCAAGCCAGGAAAGGACCATCAACAATGCGCAAACTATAGACCAATTTCTCTGTTAAATTCAGACACTAAACTTTTAGCAAAAATTCTAGCTCTCAGGTTACAGGACCAGATAGTAAAAATAGTTCACCCTCATCAGACAGGCTTTATGAAGGGCCGAGAGGCCAGACTCAATACCATAAGAGCCCTGCATATCCTACATTGGATGAAAAACGGCCCTGATAAAACCCCTAGAATGATAGTGTCAATGGACGCCGAAAAGGCATTCGACAGGGTGAATTAGGTATTCATGACAGAGGTTCTAAAGGGGATGAAGGTGGGAGATCGTGTAATGGGTTGGGTAGCGGCGTTATATGCAGCTCCGAGAGCAAGAGTGAAAGTGAATGGTACTTTGTCAAAACATTTTCAAATACATAACGGTACGAGACAAGGGGGCCCCCTGTCGCCATTACTGTTTGCTATAATATTAGAACCCTTTCTATGTAAAGTAAGAAAAAACATTGAAATCCAGGGGACGCATATTGGAACATACGAACATAAAGTCTCGGCATACACGGATGACTTATTATTTTATTTGTCAGCGCCTCAGACATCAACATCAACATCAACAACGGCCCTGATGACAGAAGTATCCAAATTTGGAGTTTTATCCAATTTTAAGATCAACTTTGAAAAGTCAGTAATCCTGCCCTGCCATGTCCCTTTAGAAATGATGAGGATTTTGAAAGGCTCATACTCCTTTATATGGAATAAAAAATCTCTTGTATATTTAGGGATACATATAACACCAGATCTTAAACTCTTATATGACCTGAATTATAAGGCCTTAATGGAGGGGGTAATAGAGGACCTGAGGAAGTGGAAAGGACAGGTACTAACATGGTTTGGAAGGGTGAGTACAATAAAAATTAGTATATTGCCTAAAATTATTTATACTTTATATACAGTCCCAATTCCACTTCCTCAGAGCTTCTTTAGAAAAATTTACGGAGGGCCTTTACATCTTTTGTGTGGAATAACAAGTGCCTCAGACTTGCACACAATATACTATGTAAAGGGAAGTTAGAAGGAGGTATGGGGCTACCAGATGTAAAGCTATATTATAAGGCGATGGCCTTAGTACGTATTCTAAATTGGAGTCATGATCAACCAAAAAAAATATGGGTAACTCTGGAACAAACAATGGCAGGAAGGAGGTTTGTAGGAATACCCTGGAATCCGAAGGTAAATAGGGGCCTTTCAAAATGGACGTCACCCCTAACTCAGAATACTTTAAAGATTTGGGATCAACTTAACCAGTTAGGAGACTACGCCCCCCAGATATCCCTGCTAACCCTGATGGAGGGTTTCCCATGTTTTTTACCAGGAGAGGAGGTGGGATCTATGGGGAATTGGGGGAAAGATGGGGATATGATATGTGGCAACTTTGCCCCGAATGGAATACTACTACCACTATCAGAACTGTTACGGAAGCTGGGAACAGTACCAATGGCTGAATGGAGGTACCATCAATTAGGGTGCTTTTTCAATAAAAAGAAAGCCTCGATGAGACCCCTAGACTCACTTACTATATTTGAATCTATGTGTGCGAAGATGACGAAATATAGACATCTATTGTCGCAAATGTATAAATTAGTCCTTGAGACCAGAAAAAATATAACACCTTATTATATCAGAGAGTGGGAAGGGGAATTAAAATACAAATTTACCTCGACGCAAATCAAAGAGCTTATCGAGTCCACATATTATACATCAAAAAGTGCTCAAACTCAAGAAATGTTGTTTAAACTCCTAACCAGGTGGTACCAAACTCCAGTGAAACTAGCACAGATGTACCAGAAGGCAGACGCAAGGTGCTGGAGAGGATGTGGGCAGAGGGGCATCCTTCTTCATATATAGTGGTCATGCCCCATGATTAGAGGATTCTGGCAAGAAATTACTCCATGGATTGAGAGGCTGTGACGGGGACAGATGGAACTAACGCCTTTAAACTTTTTGTTCCATGGGTCAATGAAATCACGTATATAAAACAAAACTTAATAGCCTGCGCCAAATGGAATGATATTAAACAAACATAAATTGTGAAAATCGCATTACAATCACTATGCGATAAAATAATCACGTGATACAAACTACTGCTGCCTGGAAAGGTTAAATGAACCTTGAAGACTGGAATATAGGCAATTGAAGGCTGCGCTAGCAAATGTGACTCACCACTGTGAGTATAGATGAACCATACACAAAAAACAAAATTAGAGACTAAATTAGCAAATGTGACTCACCACTGTGAGTGTATGTGAAACAAATAGAAACATATATATTGATATAACAATCAAATTGTGCAACAATGGCTACAAAAATAGAATAGTGTCAAAGGTGACTTATTGTATTAATCAAAAATTAAATCATGGGTGATGGACAGAACTAATTAGACTTATTAAAATGATTGAAGTCATAAATTGCAGGTGGTCATTTGGACGATGGTCCCCTTTTGAAACCCCACTCACCAAAACGAAATGACCCATGGCTTTGCAGTCCTAGGGTCTTAAAAAGTATTTTCAGGACGGTGAAGTGGATGATGTAAAAGATCCTATTGAAACTCGGGGTGGATCAGCAGGGACTCCAGATAAATATCAAAGCCGTGGAAAGGAAAGAAATAAAACAACATGTGTAGTATCGCCGAGATAGACCTGTGGAACACTGTACAATAGTAACTCACTATTGAGCAAACAGGGATCAGCGAGTTCCGGGTGCGCGCTTGGCGTGCGCTCCAAAACAGAACAGGAAGCAGCGTCACTGGCTTACTGACCGGAAATTGCGTCGACGCGTTTTGCCCCTCCTCCAGGGCGTCATTAAGGACATGTCCTTGATGACGCCCTGGAGGAGGGGCTCCTGGCGAGCATGCGCTATGTGTTTTTCAAAGTTAATATTCCTGAAACCACAGTTGGGTTTTGGAGTTAATTCTGCCAAATGATGGATTTCAGTACCAGTCTGGCTTGACTGCACTGAGTCCTACGTGGCTGCAGGTGTTGCTGTCACCACCGGCAAGTATGAGAACGCAGTTTAGCTGGGTGTATTGGATACCATTCTTTCTCTCGGAACCAGCCCAGTGGGAGTGTTTGTCCTGCTGTTCTGTCTGGGAGAGGGTATTTAAGGTACTGAGATCACGTGTTTTTGGTGTTCCGTTCTAGCCCAGAAGAGATCTTCTGTCTGTTTGGTCCTGGTCCTCCTGACCAGCCCCCATGGCCCTCCTGGCCTGGGGTGCGGATCCATGCAATTCCAAGTCTCGGGGCTGGATAGCCCAAAGGCAAAGCAACCGCAGGGAAAGGCCTGAATGGATATCGGGGCCTAATTATCCAACAGTGGTCCGGTGCCGTCTCATCTAAGGAGAGACCCAGCAACTGGAGAAGCATCCAGGGGAGGACTCCTCGGGAGAGGGCCATGCACAAGGCTGGTTTCTCTGAAGGAACCTGGAGGTTCAGTTGAAGAACACTTTATGGATCTACACTCTGAGAGATACTGGTACCATATGATAGCTCTCTAAATTTGTCCCTCAGTTACATTCAAGTCTGTGGCAGAGACTTTTCTCAAGTGTTCTACATTCAAGTCTGTGGCAGAGACTTTGCTTTACCTAACACTTCACCGGCTGCGACGCCTAGTGAGAGGAGGTCTATCCGGGGTTGTGATAATCCAGCTGTGAAACAGTTATTCTCTGGATTTCTTCTATAAGAGACTTCCTACATTGCAGTTCCAAAAGTACCTGAACTTTCACCCTAACCCTCTACCAAACTGCTGGTTGGAAGCTAAACAGTGGGGGACCTTGAGTGGAGAGTGAACAAGACTTGCTTTTGACTGCTGGTGATTGCTGGTTTGCATTTTTAGGTTCTTTTTGGGGCTTTTCCTTGTAGCTTTTTAACACCTTTTAAACTGTTTTTTTTTTCCCTTGCTTCCTTCAGCCTACTAATTAAGGGAAGTGGTTAATTGGTCACAGGTGCTTGAGGCCTATATAACCTTTTGTCAAACTCATTGTGAGCCTGCTCATCTTTGAGTCTGCTGGAACTCTGTCCAAGGGGAACTGGTCTAAGTGGTGAGTTTAAAACAGGAGTTTAAAACAGGAGGTTATAACAGGGGTCATAGTACCTGTGTAGTGTGAGTACCTGAGTGTTGTCTGAGTAGTGTGTGTGGATCATTAGTACTTGTGTATTGTGGGTGCACGCTGGTCTGCGAGTACCTGTGTATTGTCTTGTTGAGTACCTGTGCATTGTCTTGAGTATTAGTGTCAGGAAGCTAGTTGTTATGTAATTTGGACTGGGTATAATCTCTAATCCTCATTAAATTAATAGGTACGATGCCAGGCGGGTGTGGAGAGGCGACTCTGTGTACATCTTGCGGCATGTATGCGTTCCTTAATCATCTGATCGAGGGCGAATACTGCTGTGCAAAATGTAAGCACATTGTTTCCCTGGAAGCCCAGATTCTGAATCTGGGGAAGCAACTGAGAAGACCCTCCACACTAAAGTAGAGCCAGAAACGTGCACTGCAGGTGCCGGCAGGGGCCAGCAAAGAGGTGGGTGGAGACAAAGAGGTGCAGGCACTAGAAAATAGTAGATGGGTGACAGTCAGGAAGGGTAGAGGGGAAGTGCCAGGGAGGCCAATCCAGGGCTGGAGCATCCCAATAAGTATGCTCCATTGAGTGACATTGGTGATACCAGTCAGGGGCCAGCACTGCTGGAGCTGATGGACTCTCCTAGCTGCCGGGGGAAGAACTCCTCCAGTGAGAGTGATTGGGGATCGAAGGGAAAGGAAAGACAGATTCTGGTGGTAAGGGACTCAATTCTTAGAAGGACAGAGAGGGCAATCTGTAACAAAGACCTGAAGCGCCGAACTGTATGTTGTCTACCGGGCGCTCAGGTTCGGCACATCACAGATCTGGTGGAAAGATTACTGGGAGGGGCTACGGAAGACCCAGCTGTCATGGTGCACGTCAGCACCAATGACAAAGTCAGAGGCAGATGGAGTGTCCTAAAGAACGATTTTAGGGACTTGGGAGCTAAATTGAGGAAAAGGACCTCCAAGGTAGTATTCTCAGGAATACTACCAGTACATCGAGCCACACCAGAAAGGCAGAGGGAGATTAGGGAAGTAAACAAGTGACTGAAGAGCTGGTGTAGTAAGGAGGGGTTTGGGTTCCTGGAGGACTGGGACGACTTCTCAGTCGATAACCGGTACTATAGAAGGGACCGACTGCACCTAAATGAGGAGGGTGCAGATCAGCTGGGAATAAGGATGGCCAAAAAGTTAGAGGGGTTTTTAAACTAGGCAATGGGGGGAGGGTCCAGAGATAGAGATAGTCAGCTTGGAACATATTCCAGAGGGTAATATTAGAGGCATTAGTGGTAGGGTAACCAAAGCACATAAACCCAAGGTAAGTATAGTAGCAAGTCCTAGTTGCAATCCGGAACACTCAAGAGGATAGTATGTGACCGGTCAAAATATATTAATGCATTAAAGTGTTCACCAATGCCAGAAGTCTGCCAAGCAAAATAGGTGAGTTGGAAGCTCTGGTGCATCAGGAGAGCTATGATGTAATCGGTATTGCTGAAACTTGGCTTCATTCCTCACATGACTGGGCTATTAATATTCCTGGCTATGCACTCTTTTCGAAAAAGAAAGAAAAGAGTAAAAAGGAAAGGTGGAGGGGTCTGTCTGTATGCGAGAAGTGATCTCAAAGCGAGTGTGAAAAAGGACCTGGTGGATGGAGAGTGTGATGAGTCTGAAGCATTATGGGTGGAACTGCATACAGATGTGCGTAGTTCAAAGTTAATCATTGGAGTTTGTTATAGACCACCCAGTGTTAATGAAGAGGTGGAGAATCAGCTCCTTGCACAGATGGAAAGGGCTGCAAGGGCTGGGACAATGATAATGGGGGATTTTAACTACCCAGAAATTTACTGGAGTAATGACACTGCTGGGACAGTTAAAGGGCAAAAATGTATCAACCCTTTTACAGGACAATTTTATGGTCCAGTTTATTGAGGCCCCATCTAGGTATGATGCCATGTTCGACCTGGTAAACTCAAACCATGCAGAACGTTCACATAAAGGAACACCTGGGTAGAAGTGACCATAACATGATTTCATTTGATGTTAGCTGTAGGCAAAAATCACATACAGGAAAGATAAAAACACTTAATTTCAAGAGAGCAAATTTTCCAAGGATGAGGGCTGCTCTCCTGGACTTAGACTGAGAGAGAATATTGGCATCAATGGGCACAGAACAGAAATGGGAATTCTTCAAAAAGACTGTTTGTGAACTCACTGCAAAGTATATTCCCATGGGCAATAAGTTTAAAAGGCTAAAAATAAAACCTATGTGGCACACAGCCAAAGTTAAAAAAGCTATAAACTATAAGAAAGCTTTTAAAAAATATAAAAATGAAGGAACACTAGTGTCATTTAAATGTTACAAAGAATATAACAGAATATGTAAAAAGGAAATCAAGGATGCAAAGATTCAAAACGAAAGACAGATTGCAAAAGATAGTAGGACAAACCCCAAAAAAATCTTCAAATATATTAATAGTAAAAAGGTCAAGTCTAAGCATGTAGGCCCTTTACAAAATAATCTAGAGTGGGTGACTGGGGACAAAGAGAAGGCTAATTTATTAAATACTTTCTTCAGCTCTGTGTATACAAAGGACCATGGGGGAGCGCATGTCCATAATGGGGGTGGTAGTGACACAGCCCCAAATCCACAATGGCTCAAAAGTGATATGGTCCAGAAATAGTTATACAGAATAAAGGTGGACAAAGCACCTGGACCTGATGGCATCCACCCACGGATCCTAAAAGAATTGAGCTCTGTAATTTCAAAGCCATTGTATCTAATTTTTAGGGACTCATTAATGACAGGAATAGTACCACTGGATTGGCGCAGGGCCAATGTGGTGCCTATATTTAAAAAGGGAACAAAGTCTTTACCAAGTGACTATAGCCTTGTTTACCGTGTACACACGGTCGGAATTTCCAATGGAAACCGTCCGATGGAAGCTTTTCATCGGATTTTCCGACCGTGTGTATCCCTATCGGTCTTTTTCTGTCGGAATTTCTGACGGACTTTGGATTGAGAACCTGTTCTTAATTTTTCCGACGGAAAACCTTTCTATCGGATTTTCCGATCGTGTGTATGCAATTCCGACACGCAAAATTCCGACGCATGCTCAGAAACAATTTGACGCATGCTCAGAAGCATTAAACTTCCCTTTTATAGTGCAGTCGAACGTTTTTTAAGGCGTGGTGTTATTGACCATCGGAATTTGGTGTGACCGTGTGTAGGCAAGACAGTTTGAGCGAAATTCCATTGGAATTCCGACGGGAAAACCATCAGAGCTTTTTCCGACGAGAATTCCGACCGTGTGTACGCGGCATTAATTTAACTTCTATAGTTGAGAAGATACTGGAGAGATTAATAAAAGACCACATAGACGAGTTCTTGCAGGAAAAAAATATTTTAAGCGACAGACAGCATGGATTCATGAAAGACAGAAGTTGTCAGACAAACCTGATTTTTTTTTTATGAAGAGGTAAGTAAAACCTTGGACAGAGGGGTGGTGGTGGACATGGTATACTTGGATTTTGCAAAAGCGTTCGATACAGTTCCGCACACACGGCTCATGTGTAAGGTAAGGTCTACAGGTTTGGAAATATCAGTTTGTAAATGGATAGAAAACTGGTTAAAAGACAGAATTCAGATTCTTACTCTGAATGGTCTAAGGTTATCAGTGGTGTACCCCAAGGTTCAGTGCTGGGACCCTTACTTTTTAATATCTTTATAAAGGATATTGGGTCTGGGATCAAAAGTAACCATCTTTGCAGATGACACCAAGCTATGCAGTGGAATAACGTCCTTACAAGATGTCTCCAATTTACAAGCCAATCTCAATGCTCTGCCTATTTAGGCGACTATGTGGCAGATGAGGTTTAATGTTGATAAATGTAAAGTTATGCACTTGGGGGCTAAGAATATGCATACATCATACATACTGGGGGAGTACAACTGGGGTGGTCCATAGTGGAGAGGGGGGGGGGGGGGTTGTTAGATCATAAGCTCAATAATAGCATGCAATGCCAAGCTGCGGTTTCCAAAGCAAGCAAAGTCCTTTCTTGTATTAAGAGAGGTATGGACTCCAGAGAGAGAGATATCATTTTGCCCCTGTTCAAATCATTAGTAAGACCTCATCTGGAATATGCAGTTCAGTTTTGGGCACCAGTTCTCAAAAAGGATATTGGGGAACTAGAGAAAGTGCAGAGAAGGGCAACCAAACTGATAAGAGGCATGGAGGAGCTCAGCTATGAGGAAAGATTAGAGGAACTGAATTTATTCACTCTTGATAAGAGGAGATTAAGGGGGGATATGATCAACATGTACAAATATATAAGGGGTCCATATAGTGAACTTGGTGTTGTTATTCACTTTAC